>CAVMBE010000063.1:0-162506 GCA_963674455.1 Lecanosticta acicola
GTAAACCCAACTAGGAGCTCAAGCTCCATCCTCCCGCCCCCAATACAGTACTGTGAAACGACGACTTTCGTACAATGGCAGACCTCAACAACGCGTGCGAACGAAATTGTTCCTCCAGATCTCCTACAGATATCGAGAATGGGTAACAACAGCCCTTCAGAAGTCTCACCAGAAGACATCGACTATAACAACCCACCCTTCCCCCTCACAAAAATCGACCGCGAAATCCTAGCAACCCGAGATGAAGACTACCACCGCATTACCTGGTCGGATCTCAAATCCATAATAGCAAACCATACTCTCGAAGACCTGAAACGATTGCCCTCCGATCTCCGTCGCTACCTCGCATGGTCCCATAGTATCAAAAAGCAATATGGTGGGATAACGCCGTTTGTGATCCAAGAGCGGTTGCATTGGACTCCTACTTCTCGGCCAGGAGAACCACCGCTCTTCGAACATGTCTCTGACGTACCCTTCGAGGAGAGGATTGATTATGCTGTTCTTCTGAATGATTGGCCGTACGGGTTTGAACCCGGGATTGCGCACATCGTCGTTTGGAGTAAAACGCCCATCAGAACGGATGATACACTCGGCGATGTGACGGAGGAAAGTAGACGCCTTATAGAGGAGTTTGTGGAAAGGTATTTTGTGCGAGAGTTGGACAATGGTGGGAGGGAGAGGGTATTGTGGTTCAAGAATTGGGTTAGTTTGCAGAGTGTGAGGGGGGTGGATCATGTGCACGTTTTAGTGAAAGATGCGCCGGAGGAGTTACTGAAGAAGTGGACCAAGAGGAATGATCCGTGAGGTGCTTCGCTCTTGCGAACCCTCATGGCGCAGAGAGTCTTCCAGAGCTGGGAGAGCATAGGTTGATAGATAGATAGATAGATAGATAGATGGTCTCTGTACCAGACAGCAATCTAGAGCGAGGACTGTGCATAGTTTGTACAGCGTACTATTCTACAGTAATATACATGAACTCGGAGTCTTCAACCGGAATCACCTCTCATCTCGTTCAGAACAGCTCTCTGTCGCTGTCCACTCATCTTCTCAAATCGATCAACTACCATCGTAAACGTTCCTCGACCGCCGGTGAGGGACCGCAAATGCTTGAGATATCCAACCATCTCCTTCAACGGAACCTTCGCGACGATCTGTCTCATTCCATTCGCACCACTTCCCAATCCAGCGTCGGAGGACACATGCCCGCCAGCATAGGGATCTGGCGGAGCATAAATCTTAGTCACGTCAATATCGCGGGCTGAAGAGTCGTCTTGAGGTTCATCTGAGCCGAGCGAGACAACGTTCCCGCCACGCGCGGAGGAGATATCGTGGACAACGGATCCGAGACTCTCCTCGCCCACGCTTATGGTGACAAGCATCACGGGTTCCATCAGGACGGACTCGCCAGCATTGGAGCTCTCTTTGAGGGCACGTTGGACGGCAAACCTAGCTGCAGAGGACAGGGCTGCAGCTGTAGTGGTTGGAAAGAGGTGCTTGGATGGATCGAATGTGATGTGGATCTTGGCTGAATGAATTGGGTACCCGTGCGTGGGCCCCCGTGCGAGAGCCGCGGAAACTCCATTTTGTAAAGCCTGCAGGATGGCTTGCAGCGGAAGGCTTTCTGGCAAGCCTGGTTTTTCGGGATCGATTGGGGATCCATCCTCATATAGCGTAGGTGTTGTCACCGTGAGGTGGTTGTTGTCGTGCAGTTCGAATGAATGAAGACTCTTGCCGGCAGTTCCCTCTTCACTTGCAGGTACAACAGAGGCTGTGCAAGAAGCCTTCGAGCTCTTACCTCCAACTTCTCGATCAAAAGTCTCCGTGATCTCGTCGCTGGAGGTCGTGATCGCTTCCCGGTACCCTATTTCGATGTTGCCAATTCTGGCTCTCGCCTTTAGGTCGCTTACTAGTCGATCTCTTGCGATCTCGAGATGCAATTCTCCCATACCAGCGAGATGTGTCTGTCCACTCTCCTCGTCAAGAGACACATGCAAGCTTGGGTCCTCTCTGAGAAGAAGCTCAAGACATTCCTTGATGTGCTTCTCCTCCGATAAGCTGTTCGGCTCCACACTGACAAAGAAGACCGGCGGCGGTACATCAATCGGCCTGAGCTGCAATGTGTTTACCGGCCGCGGCGGTCCGCTCTTCGGATTTGCGCCGGCGTAGCAGATCAAGGTATCTCCAGTTCGAGTAAACTTGAGCCCTGGTATCACGCCGATCTGACCGGCAGGAATCGAATCAATATCGATCGCGTCGTTGGCGTACATTTTCATCAACCTCTGTGCTCGTTCCGAGTTCTGTAGCGTCGTATTCCAAAGCAAAGCATTGCGATTTACGGAGCCCGAGTACACCCTGACGTACACCAGCACGCCTCTTTTAGCGTCTGCTACGACCTTGAAGGCCAACGCACATGCTTCGAGCTTTTGTACGGACAAAGTTGCTTGGTTCTTGCTCACAGCTCGTCCAGTGCCTTTGACCTCGGGTATTGCCTCTGCGACTAGTTTCCCGGATAGAAACGCACTCAGCCCACCCCTCGTGTTCGAGCCCAGACTGACCTCAGGATCTGGTCGTTCTTCTGGCGAAGTTAATAGATCCACCACAGCGTCTAAGAGAGGTTGTACACCAACGTTGCGGAAGCTGGCACCTGCATAGATGGGAGCGATAGGCTGGGGATGCTGTAGAACACATCTTCTCAGCGACTCGGTAAGATCGCGCGATGAAACAGCGAGATGGTCCTCGTCTGCTTCCAGATACTTTTCCACCATCTCGTCGTCGTGCTCAGCAAGCCTTTCGACAAGAGCAACACGGGCTTTCTTCAACTCGTCCGCTAGACTCGAATCCTCAGATTCAAGCTTCTCGAGATCGAAGAATTTGACCTCCCTGCCGTCGCTCCCTTCAGCATAGCGGAGACCTCGCAGCCCCACCACATCACCGACACCTTGTAACCGGCCATCGGAAGTCCACCAGGGAATGCCGCACACCGCGGGCCAAGCCCCAAGACGAGCGCCGACTTCCTTCACAGTCCGTCCGAATGCGGCTCCGTCGCGGTCCAGCTTGTTCACATAGACAATTTTGGGGATAGCGTATGCAGATGCTTGGCTCCAGACTTTTTCCGTCTGCGCCTCAACCCCAGCGACGCCATCCAGAATGCACACAGCACCATCCAGGACTCGTAATGATCGTAGGACTTCAAACGTGAAATCGGCGTGCCCAGGAGTATCGATCAAATTGATGTTGTGAGGTGTCGACGATCTCGGAGCTCCAGGTGTGACTTTGGGTTGCTTGTTGTCGACAGTGGGGGGCCAGGAGAATGAGATAGCAGCTGACTGGATGGTAATGCCTCTTGCTCGCTCCGCCGGGAGGAAGTCTGTTACTGTGCTCCCCTCGTCGACGTCTGCAGTGCGTCAGAAAGGGATACGCTGCCATCTGAAAATCATCATACTGCACGTGCAATCGATGGTGCCAACAGACTGGACGAATATGATCAGTACTCACCTCCTATTCTGCGAGTGAAATTGGCGTAATATAAACATCTTTCTGTCGTCGTCGTCTTGCCCTACATCGTTCCGTAAGAGACAAACTTTCGTGCACTACCTGCTCAACACCTACCGCATCGATATGGGCGATTATGCCGATGTTTCTCGTCCGCGAGAGGGCTGATCGCTCGACATCCTGAGCCGAAGTCGCATAATGCCGATTCAAACACGAGGAGATGTATGGGATGCGGGAACGCGCGACTTGCCGCCCAGACAGCCACCGCAACACCATCACCCGCCGACTCCAGACGCCGTCGGTACCGAAAGAGGAAAGATGAAGAAGAAGCAAGGAGGAGAAGTGCAGTTGATCGAACAAGTCGTGGCGCGGGTGAGTCGGTGTTTCTTTCTCTCGGGACTTTCGGTCTCGGGCCGGATAGAGAACGGGTACGTCCACGGGTACTCGCAACGGGAGGGCTCGCTTAAGTTGTGTTCGCGTGTGCAAGCGAAGCGAAGCCCACACCTAACCATCCATGATCCACACGCACACGCACCAGCATCATGCCCGGTCTCGTCCGTCTTGTCCGCTGCTATGAGTGACATTGGTGTCCCAGACAGTCCTGAGAGCTCCAGCAACCACTTTTCGCGCCTCGCTGGCAGCAAGAGCGCCGGGAAAGCCAGAGTCCCGCCCACCCCTCAGAGCCTGCGTTTCCAGCGTCGCCAAAACGAACGTCAGTTCTACGAAACATCATACCGCGCAAGCACCCCGACCATGGAATATCCGAGCGGCACTTCACCTTGGGCTTCCTCCCCGGATGCGAGTAGGACGAGCTTCGGTGGTGAGATACCTCGGGAGGACCTACCTGCGCCTGCGGTACAAGCACATGATGCGAATGGAGGAGATGCGGCGTATACACACCAGCCGCCAGCACAGCACGAAGGCGGATGGACGCCGGAGCAGCAACAAGGCCAGTGGCAACATCAACAGCAAGAGTACCAGTCTCAGCAGTCGCAACACCAACAACAGGGATCTGGCGAAGAGAACAGAAGGCCGAACTCTACATCCCGATATCACAACGTTCCTCAGCAGCAGAGACAGCACATGCCCCAATACAAGCTCCAGGCCAAGATCACGGGTCTGGAGCGCACTGGGAAGAAGGACCCCATATTGAGATTCGACGTCTACGTATGCGCGTCCCCTTCCCTGTTCTTCCGCAATTCATGCTGACAACGCTGCAGACCAATCTGCCCAAGTTCAGGACTACTCAGTTCCGCGACGTTCGACGAACACATTCGGAGTTTCAGAAGCTAGCCGATCACCTTACTGCGTCCAACCCCGAAGCTCTTGTACCCGCAGTGCCGCCTCCGTCAACTAGCGCTGGTATGGGAACAGATGAGGATGAAAGTCGTACAAGAACAGCACTTCAAAAATGGCTCAATGTGATCTGCTCCAACGATGTCTTGATGAGGGATGAAGAGATGGTCTTCTTTGTGGAGAGCGATTTCGGATACAGCCCAGTTGTAAGGAAACGCCAGCCTGCAACAGGCGTAAGGAGGAAAGTGCTAAAGCAGTTTGCACCGCCTCCGGATGACACGCCAGAGCTCATGGAGAGTAGACCAGCAGTGAAGGCATTCTATCTTGGAACAATGGATTGCCAGCAGAAGGTTGACAAGCTCGTCAAGAATAGACGATGTGAGTGACAAGACGAGTATTTGGAGAGACATGGGTACTGACTTTGACAGCACTTGGCGTAGCGGAATCGGATCTAGGCACTAAGCTACAGGCTCTATCCAACAATGAGATGCATACTGGCCTTGCAAATGCTTACCGCAAGCTCGGAAAGGTCATTCAGAATACCGGCGACTTCCATGCAGCTCAAGGCACAGCTGAGGCGACCACTTTATCTGATCCTCTTGCATATCACAGCAGCGATGCATTCATCGTCAAGGAGACACTTACGAATCGGCATATTCTTCTGCGCGAGCTTATGCAGGCACAGCAGGCTACTCGCAGCAAGCTTTCTGCAGCAGATCGTCTCAAGGCCAGCTCTAGTGTAAAGCGCGACAAGGTCGATGAGGCGATTTCGGCACTGGACGAGGCGAGGAGTCACGAATCTTATCTACAGCAGAAGACGCAGCGTGTCACACAAAATCTCCTGGTCGAAAAGCGAAAGTGGTTTGCGAGGACCGCAGCTGATATGCGAACGAGCGTACGCGAATACGTGATTCGACAGATTGAAGCGGAGCGCCGTACACTTGCCACTTTGGAACATGTTCGGCCAGAAGTGCGCAATATTGATGCGTCGGGAGGTCTCTCGAGACTTGGCCGCGAAGCGCATCCCGTGGTTCGGCGCACTAGCATGGCGTCCAGTCAAGGACCAAAAGGCGACGCATGGAGCGGCGTGCCAAGACGGCCTGACGGATTGAACAGGAGTATCAGCGGCAGCTTTGTTGGCGGCGTCACGGGAGCTGTGCCCGAAGAGGGCGAGGAGGAAGGAGGCGCAGACGGCGGTACTGCAGGTGGCAGGAAGAGAGCCACAAGCGGCGCAAGCAGTCTTGGGAAGCTGGCAGAGGATGATGACGATGATCGGATCGATGCGAGAAATGCGGCTAGCAGACTTGCGCAGACGACTTTTTAGAAGAATGTCGCTCGATGATCCATGGCTGTGAGAATGAAGTGCATGCATTCTTTCTTGTTAATGATCGTGCGCTCGCTGCGAGATGAGCGGCTGCTATGGTGGCAAAGGCAGATATCAGACAGTGAGACAATAACTTTGTTCATCAGCGCCTTTGCGCATTCGGCTTTCTGGTCCGCTCTATAAGTACTCGTCGTGGCGAAGCGGTCGGTTTGCGGCAGCGACCTGAAGGAGTGCAATGCGTTTTATCAAGGGAATCTTGGCGCGACCCGGAACTTGTTCCTGTATGGATGCGACGCCTGTTGTTCCATGAGCTCGTAACAGGATCCGCACGCTTGCTAATCCAAGTCAAGAACATCATGAAAAGCTTTCGTGAATCGTTTTCCAATGCAGCTTCTCATAACTTCTATTCTCGCTACGAGTGGATAGACCAATGATTTCGGAAGTCATATGCTCCGCTTCTCATGATACAACCGCAACTTTCAAGCCCGAACCAGACCCTCAGCAGGCAGGACTTGAAAGTAGCTCATCTCTTGATACAGTATCTTGATCGTGAATTTGACCTGTGCATCGATGGCCAACTCCTCGAAGAAAGCAAAAGCCATGTAGGGCTTGTCTCTCTTCTCATCCGTGCACCACTTGCGAACCTGAAAAATGGCACAAGGGCCCGTCAGGCTCTGATACGCTAGCGCAATGGCTTCTTCCATGACCTTGTAGATGTAGATTGATTTGAGATGTCTCTTGCCCTTCTGGTCGATTCGTGCTCGGGTCTGCACGTCGAAGCTCTGGGCCTGGTAGGGTTAGGTCAGCGGCTTCGTTTTCATGGTCAGCTGTTGTTGAAACTTACTGGCAACCGCAAATGCTCCATCAGCAGAAGAAGCTGAGCATCCGAAACGGCGTAGACAATAGTATACTTCTCCTGCCGAATTATCCTTTCTGCACTGCTGATCTTGTGCAAAGTCCATGCGATTTTGTAGTGAAGAACATAGCGTGCAATCATTTCGCCAGTCGATACGAAATGAACGACTTCATTTTGGGCATCGACCTGATCTGGGAGTCGAGTGAGTTCTTGGACCAGTGGGTGTTCGTTTCGCATGTTCCATGCTTGCTTGACCACGTTGGAGAGCTCGAATCTCGGGCATGCGTTGTGGACAACAAATTTTGTGTGGGCGGCTCGATGCGCGTGGAAGAGGGCGGTATCCGCGTCGGCTAGGGTGTTGGCGATCGAGGACGTTTTTGCGTCGGGTTCCTCTTCGCCCGTTGGAAGCGCCGGGCGTTTCAGCTCCAGCGCTGACATGATCGGCGCTTCTGTGTTGGTAAACTTGTTGTTGTTGTTCCGATGAACGAAAATGATTATATGAATCCAAATGGCGCGAAAGTGTGTTTAGCTTAGCGCACTATCACATGCGGGACGCACTGACCCTCGCGCTTACGTCTCACGTGACTGTAGAAAACCCGAGCCGTGCGGCTCTTCTATACTTGGCATGGCCCTCGATCGAGAATACACACAACCACGATTATTTCACTTACATTGCATAGTAAACGGTGAGAAAGAGTAGCCATTGCTTTTCCGGCTGTGTCCTTCATAATGGTCCGAGCGAAGAGACGCCATGTTTTCCGGACATACCATCCTGTCTAGCAGGATCAAGCCGAAGCACAACAGTCCCTCCACCGCTAAATGGCCAGTCCGCAATGAGAAGGTAGATTGTGGATATGAACGGGGACACGGATCGTGTTGAGTGGAAGACGCGTGACGCGAAGTGAAGTCCGCGACCCTCGATACGAGGCATGAATGTTTCGTCCCTACGAAAGCTTTGGGCCGCCGTGTCGCCGACTATCGGAGGATGCGTGAGATTTTGAGTCAAGCTGTCCACCAATGCGAAGCTGTCGGGTTCTGCTTAGCCCAAATAAATACACCTGCCCTTGAAAGTCTTGTTTGGTGAGCCATTGTTGCCCACCAAACACGTTGCAAAATGTTTGCATTACGATCGGGCGCGCCGTCTTGGTGCTCCAGGCCAAGGTGGAATGCGATGTGAGTATACTGCACTACCAGCAAGGCCCACAACGAGGAGATGTTGACTCTCGGCGTGTTTGTAGACGGTCCTTGTCCCTTTCTGCGCGACGACGACAAGCCATTCCTAAAGATGCCGAAGGTCTCAATGCCGTCTCCAAGCGCATCACGCAACCGAAGGCCCAAGGAGCTTCCCAAGCTATGCTGTATGCGACAGGTCTGCAAGAGGAAGATATGAACAAGGCGCAAGTGGGAATTTCCTCTGTCTGGTATGGCGGGAACCCGTGCAACATGCACCTTCTCGAACTCAACAACAAGATAAAAGAGAGCGTGGAAAAAGCTGGACTGCTGGGAATGCAATTCAACACGATTGGTGTGAGTGATGGAATCTCAATGGGAACGAGTGGAATGCGTTACAGTCTGCAGAGCAGAGATCTGATTGCGGATTCGATCGAGACGGTGATGGGAGGTCAGTGGTATGATGCGAACATCAGTATACCAGGCTGTGACAAGAATATGCCGGGTGTCATTATGGCGATGGGAAGAGTCAATCGGCCTAGCATGATGGTCTACGGAGGAACGACTGCGGCCGGCTGTGGCAAGCAGCCCTCGAACAACAAGCTGGATATCGTCTCTGCTTTCCAGGCTTACGGTGGATTCCTGAGTGGACAGATCAATGAGGAGGAGCGATTCGATATCATTCGGCATGCGATTCCGTCGTGTGGAGCTTGCGGAGGAATGTACACCGCTAATACTCTGGCGTCGGTCATTGAGGTGATGGGTATGACGCTTCCTGGCTCGTCATCGAATCCGGCTACGAGCAAGGCGAAGCAATTGGAGTGCATGGCTGCTGGACCAGCGATCAAGAATCTGCTCAGGGAAGACATCAGACCATCGGACATTCTGACACGGCAAGCATTTGAGGATGCCATGGTTCTCGTGAATATTACTGGAGGCTCGACAAATGCCGTTCTGCACTTGATCGCCATTGCGCACAGCGTCGGCATCGACTTGGACATTGAAGACTTCCAAGCTGTCACGGATCGGACACCTTTCCTTGCTGATCTGAAGCCATCCGGCAAGTACGTCTTCGAGGATCTTTACAACATCGGCGGCACACCCAGCTTAACGAAGTTCTTGCTGAAAGAGGGTCTGCTAGATGGAAGCCGTATTACGGTCACTGGAAAGACTCTGAAGCAGAACGTGGAGAATGCACCTGACTTCCCGGCTGACCAAGACATAATTCGGCCAATCAGCAATCCTATCAAGCCTACTGGCCATATCTGCATCTTGCGCGGCTCTTTGGCCCCGGGCGGCAGTGTCGGCAAGATCACTGGCAAGGAAGGCACCGTCTTTACCGGCAAGGCAAAGTGCTACGATGCAGAAGATGACTTCATTGCAGCGATGGAGCGCGGAGAGCTGAAGAAGGGCGAGAAGACTGTCGTTATCATTCGCTACGAGGGTCCGAAGGGCGGTCCAGGTATGCCAGAGATGCTCAAGCCTTCGTCCGCAATCATGGGCGCTGGTCTCGGTAACGACGTGGCGCTCATTACCGATGGACGTTTCTCGGGTGGTAGCCATGGTTTCTTGATTGGTCACGTCACTCCGGAAGCACAAGAGGGCGGACCTATCGGCCTTGTCAGAGACGGCGACACCATCACCATCGATGCCGACAAGCGCGTGATTGATGTTACTGATGCCAGCGAGGAGGAGCTACAACGCCGCAAGGCAGAATTCAGGCCACCGCCCTTGAAGTACCAGAAAGGTACATTGTTCAAGTACTCGAGGAACGTGCGGGATGCCAGTCATGGGTGCATCACTGATTGGAACCCTACTGGTGTCGAGCAGCATTAATCGTGTCTGATATAGCATGGCGTTGGGGTATGATCGGGTTGTACAAGACAAAAACTGTGGGGTTTTTATGTATGAGAAAACGGGATTACTGGCACCCACTAGACATATATTCCACCTTCGCGGGTTGCCGCGTACGTACGCGTTACTCGGGACTTTATCCTTCCTCGATGTATCAAGATAAAGTGTGTGCGAAAGTAATGCTGACCACACACATCATATTCTGCGGCCAACGAACCCTGCTCTGCCCACCAGCAGCGCTAAGCCGCGACCATGAGATTTGATTGCACTTTGATGGCCTTCACCGTCAAGTGGCTGTATAACTGTGACGTAGTCCATGGGTTCGCTTACCAGATTGGGAGCGAGTTTCCCGTGGTCGTTCACCGTTCATGGAATGGTCCATCATCGTTCAGGCGTGATATATAGACGACACACAATCCTCGTCTGCTTATCGACCTCACTTCCACCTGCCACCTCGCCGTCGCTGGCCTGGCGACTTTCTGGATGCCTCATCGGCCGATACAGAGCTAGAATCCCACCGACACTGACGTCCAACTCTGCTGCTCATTGGCTGCTGGAACACCTCGGATGGCTGACAAGTACCGCACGTCACGCTCGGTTGCGGCCGCGACAGACGACGGAGGCGGTTGAGGCAGACGAAACAGAGAGAGGCATGTGAAGGTGAAGGCACAGAGGTGCGACGCCGCTGCTCTGGTTCGTACCTCTGCTGCACAGCACAAGACAGCACAAGACAGCACAAGACGGCGCAGCCTCGCGTTCCATTGCGCCCACCTGCTCCTCGTCCGCGGAGGCAGCGAAAACTCTACCTACCATTCGACCCCGCACCGGTGGGCCTCCTGGTAGCTACATCACCACAAACCTTGAAGAGTCAGCGAGCCATCCGCGCTTGCCAGAGCCGTTCTACTATTGCCGACGGAGATACGGACTAACAGGGTGGACAAGTGCACTGCCGCCATTTGTCGCCGCGAACGGAGTACGAGCACGAGCATCAGCATTGTTGATGGCCTGGCCACCTACGTGTGTACGCAAAGAAGGATGTGGGGATCGCCCAACCCACCAACCCACCAACCCTGCGTTACACTTAGGTTAATAGCCTTGCACATTGCAGCAACCTCATCTGCCTCATGGGAATGGCGTCATCGCGTGTCCCGCCAATAACTTGACCGGAGACCTTCGACGTGCATCACCTGGAGCCATTGGCGCGCTACTGAGGTACCTGTGGGCGCAAGCGATGGATGTGGTGGCTTGCTTCAACTTGCTTTTGGCCTTCCGGGACGAATTCGTCTAGTTTCTTGGATTGACGGAGCCTCGCCCTCCATCATGCTTTGGCCATGACCTATGGGGAGGCCCCACTGCATGCCATGGGGCCAGTGAGCTGAGTCTCAGGGATGCAAGACGAGGAGGCAAGTAGAATCGTCGGGCAAGAGGGTCCCTTCGGCAACGGGCAGGAGGAGAGCTGCCTCGTGTGTCGTCTCCCAGCATTGAGGGAATTCCCTTATAACGTGAGTAAGTCCACTTTTGCTTGTCTTTCTGTTAGCAAAACAAGCCCCAATTTCTCTCTCAACTTTTCTCTTGCAAGACAACTTTTTCCGGTGTCTCTGTATCACTTTCTCATTTCTACTACCATCAACATGAGCGCAACGGTCACCACCACTGCCCCAGCGGCTGTCCTTCCCGATTACCGTCACAGGACCTACGACCTCAAGACTCCCGAAGAGCACATGAAGATGTACGATGAATGGGCCTCGACCTACAACGACGACGTTATGGGCAACACGACCCTCTACGTCGGCCCCAAGACCACCGTCGAAGCAGTCCAATCCGCCAACGGCAACTTGCACGGTGAAGTCCTCGACGCAGGTTGCGGCACCGGTCTCTGCGGCGTTGCCCTCGCCCTCGCTGGAGCAAAGACCATTGACGGCATCGACGTCTCCCCTGGAATGCTGAAACTTGCGGGCAAAACAAACACCTACCGGGACTTGATCCCAGCTGACATGCAAAAGCCTCTCGACACACCAAGTGACAAATACGACGTCGTTACTTGCGTGGGAACTTTTACCACCGGCCATGTGCGAGCGGACCCAGCCCTTGGAGAGCTCGTGAGAGTATTGAAGAAGGGGGGTGTTCTCGCTGCTACTGTGTACGAAGACATCTGGAAATCAGAAGGCTTCGAGGCGGAGGTAGAGAAGTTGGGCAACAGCGGCAAGGTGGATGTCATCAGCACCGAGGTCACGGAGTACAGGCGGGCGGAGAACGCTATGGCTAGAATGGTGGTACTGAGGAAGAGGTAGATGGCTTTCCTATCTGGGATTGCGTGACGGCCGCAACACCGTCTCTCCCTGTCCTCTTCCTTATTTTTAGATGTTAGACAGGTCGACTTGCGAAGTCTTGACCTTGTCAATGGCGATTCTTGAGACGATAATGGAAATGTTCCAGGTTCCAAGACGATCGACTTGTGATTCGAGTACTGCGTTCATCCTTGCTGTCTCAACAAATGCCGCAGGAGGCAAATGCCGCGGGAGGCTGAGAGGGAAGCCAAGGCCGTTGACCACCTTGGAAGTTTACCCGGGATCGCACGATTATGTGGGCCCGGGAGAGGTACGTACCGTAGTACCTCTTCGGCTGAGGTCTGTGCTCAAGCTTTCACTCGACTTCACCTTGAGGGCCTAGAACTTTCTTCCGCTTGTCAACATCTGACGCTTTTCTCTTCAAATTCGAGTCTGCGGCATGGACTTCACTGTCCTCACCGGCTGACGTCTCCTTGATGGGGAGGAGATGATGAGAAAATAAGGGAGTTTGGACGTTGCGCCGATTCATTCCTCCTGGATACACTGCGTCGATTGACAGGAGCAGCGCATCTCGTGCTCTCCTGCTTTCAGAGTGATGCAACAACCCTGACAAGGAGTATGTTTCCTGCACCTCCCTAGAGCAGCCCGGTGCCGCTAAAAATCTGCTTACATGTGTTGTAGCGATAGCCATAGCAGAAGGGGCACCCGTTATCATTGACTATCGGAAGGGCGAAAGGTCCGATACATCTTGCCTTTTCTACGCAGAACCAGACGGGGTCTCCTTGCTTCCCATTCCGACTTTGGGCTCAGCAAGCATGGGACGAAACTCCCCTCCTTCCGTGCCCGACAGCAAATCCCGAGAGTGGAGACTGGCGACCTCGACGGCATGCTGACGCTTCTTGCGACCTTTCGTGGTCTCTTGGGCGTTCTCGTATAGCCCAAGAATGGCCTTCGCAAAGCCAGTAGTGTTCCGATCCCGGTTCACACACGTACCGGATTTCGCCGCGACCAGGTCTTCGAGAGGCAGAATTTGGAAGTAGTGCGCAAGAGTGAACACCTAGACGTGAAACAGAGCTAGTGATATGTTCTGGCGATTCTAGTATTCTTGCCCACAGGGGAGGTCGATGAGGGCTTCGAGAGTTGATGCATTGCGTTCGGACAGATCGATCACGCTATGACAGGCTTCGTGTTGGACGTCAGCTCGAGCAACTGGAGAGTAATTCTGATTCTGGAATCCTCGGACCTTGAGCTTGCAATTTCCCTTAAGGGTCTTGGCGAAGTATTTTGACTGAGGGCAAATGATGAAGTTGTGCGCGGGCCACTGAGTATCGCCGCCCTTGGAGTTCATGTCGCTGGACTTCCCGCTCTTCTTGATGCTGCAAGGTTGTCAGTCAAATGACTCCTTGTGAAGTTAGGTACGCGGCATGCCCCTTTATAGGATTGGACGACGGACTAGAATCCGTCCAGCAGTCGCTCGATCGCGCTGAGGTCCACCATGAGGTTAGCTGTGGGCCAAATTCGACGCGCGAAGAGGGTATTGGGATTGAAAAGAACTCTACGGTTGTGTGTTTGCGTTTGCAGTGCACGGGCCTGGAACCATAAGGGCTAATCCTCGGCAGTAATCCACGTGAGAACGCGCTAGTGCGTTGCTGCTGCTTTGGCTGGAGTCCAAGAGAGTGAAATATATCTCAACAACGAGACCTGTTTATACGTCTATGTCCGTCTCGATCACCCCCATGGAATTTCTCCCGCTCTCCATACCTTCTCAACGCCAAGTCCGGCCTCGGTAACCAGCTTTTGGTAATGCATCAAGGTCCTCTGCGCGACGCATATGTCAGCAACATAACGTCCATTGCTGCGGTCATCGAGTCCGCGTGCTGTTCTGGCATGATTCTCGTGGCAATGATCAAGCGAGATGAAGGACTCATTGCGACGGCCTGAGTGCGCAAGATTTCGACACCGGCTCTGTCAGGCCAATCGCAAAGGATGTTGCGAAGGTGGTAGAACGGAGCGCCTGCGCGTTCGTTAGCGACAAACTTCCTGCGCGCGACGAGCTGCAGAGAACAGACTCTTTCAGGGCCTGTTGATCGAAGAAGTCGTACGGCATGGAATCGACTTTTGCTCTCAGGTTCGACTTCTTTCTCCGAGAGAACCTCCTTCACGGCATATTCGTATGTAAGCGTGCGAAGCTCGATCGGTAGGTCGAACAGACGGCAATGGTCTTGCGATTATTGCGCCTGTTCGACGTGATGGAGACCTTGCTGCTCCTAGGGACGGCAGAAGCAGCACGTCGCCCCTCTACGTACCCGGGGTTACTCGTTCACGGGGACATTGGATCCATTGAGTATGGAGATGTGAGCAGCTGAGTATGATGGCTTGGCAAGCCAACCTGGCCCCGATACCGCTCTTGATGGAACAGGTGAGCGGCTGCTCTAGAATTTCTTGGCATATCACGTGATATTGGATATCACATGATTATCACCTGACTCATCGGCCGTGCGGCGCGCCCGAGCTTTTGATGCCTTAGGCAAACATGGCCAATGCTTTGACATTGCGCATGGTTCAAACTCCAAACTCGACTTCACTTCTTCCACGCATCCCATCTGCTTCTTGCGAGACGACTTGCTGCCTCTCACCGTCCAGCAGATCGCTCAAAAGCCGTCTTACTTGCTAACAAATATGATTCAGTCACAAGTCCCCTTCGCGCTGTCTCTGACTCCCCGAGAGTGCCAAACAAGCCGCACGAGTAAAGGGTTCGATGTCGAGCTCACGTACGAGCTCCTCGGGGCACCGGCAGGGCTTAAATCTGCATTTGCAGATAGTCAGTTGTTCGGTAGAACATTCTTGGAATAGCTCGCGGGTCTTCCGCATGTGATCACAGTTTCGGGCTTCAGACGCTTCTCAGCAGAGCTCCGAGGTTTGCTAGCTGCAGCTCCAATCTGCTCCTTCCTACAACGGTAACGATGTACGATTTCCGTCAACTTACTCGCCGAGCAGTCAGTCTGGCATAGATCTTACGACAGTATTCAACAGCTTTCGCGGGCAGCTTTCAGCAGGTCTTGATGCAGGAGTCGAGCTGTCGGAACAGGACCGAACACCACTGCAGAGGCGGCTTTTGACGCTTTCATGCAGCTTGTCGATCAACCGCAGCCCCAGCCGTCCCTTCAGATGGTTGAACTACTCTGACAAGAAACGAGCCACTTGCCTCATCGCGTGGACCTCCTAACCTCCAGACGGCGGACCACGAGGTAGAAGTTATTGCAAACTCGAGCACACGACACACCTGTCACACGTCTATCAACGAGCCGACATCACGGCACACGGACAGTGAATATCGTGGTGTCCGTGTGCCATGATGATTTGCCTAGACTGGAATCCCTCGCCAAGTTGAACCTCCTTTCTACTCTCACGCAGCATCAGGCTGTTCCCGAGTCAGCTGCCGCCATTCAAGCTGCGAAGGACCTGACCTGCGCAGACCCGCACACCAATAACAACATCCAAAGACCCGAGTTGGCAGCCTTGAGATAACACTTGATGGCGTCGATGGGCTTACAGATCTACGTACGTTATCACTCGGTTTACGGTGACTGACACGTGGAAGCTAGGAGCCTCAGAGGGGCGTATGAACGTCACCCAGCATGGTAGTCTAGATGCTAGATCTGATTCGCCATACCAGATCCGGCTATCCAGAGTGACTACAGCCTCCCACCTCATCGTGGGTCATGCGCGGCCCCGAAGGATCCACATCATGAATTAGCAACGACTACAAGCAACAACTAGCTCTTTGCCCCTGCAACGACCTCCCGAGGCCAGCTGTGGTAGCAGCGCCAGTAGATATGCGATGCAACGTAAGGGGCGCGGAGGTCTCTTGCTGCTCACCGCTGAACTTGCGAAAAGAATGTCACTAGCCATGCCGGGGGCCCGCTTGACAGAATGCCATTGGGTACAGCAATACCCCGAAGCTATCTTGGAGAGGGCGTCGAGACGGGTATAAGTACGCAGACGAGTCTCGTTCCAGAAAGAAGACAGCATCTATCAGGTACACAGCCTTCTCGCGCTTTGAAACATGATCGCCGACGTACTTCCTGCCCTTCTAGGCTTCTCTTCGCTTGCTACTGCGAGATTATTCCAAGAACTTCAGGAACGAGCAGGAGCATCAGCAATCTGCACAAACTCCAATGGAACGTACAATCTCAGTTCTATCGCAGCTCCAGTACAAGGTGCCGGGTCGCCTGGATCAGAAAATACCTGGAACCTCGCCGTCGATGACACCTCTTCCGGCCACAAGCAGAGCGTCACTGGATTCGGTGCTGCTGTCACAGATGCCACGGTGACGGTCTTCAACTCGCTGTCTAGCAGCAACTTAAGCTCTTTGCTCAAGGAGATCTCTCACTTTAGCTTAATGCGTCACACTATTGCTTCCTCGGACTTGTCGGGTGATCCGGCGTACACCTATGATGACAATGGAGGCAACGCAGATCCGAACCTGACCGGCTTCGGTCTCGGCGCCAGAGGCAATGCCACGGCTTCCTTGCTTGCAAAGATGAAGTCTATGAACTCGAAGCTACAGATTCTTGGCAGTCCCTGGAGCGCTCCTGGTTGGATGAAGTTGAACGACGAGATCGATGGCAGCACGAATAACAACAGCTTAAATGACGGCTACCTTACGAACAATGGTGCTCAGTATTCTTCACAATTTGCTCAGTACTTTGTGAAGTACATCAGCAACTTCAACAGCGCGGGTGCCAATATCACCGCAATCACTATCCAAAACGAGCCACTCAATAGCCAGGCTGGATACCCCACCATGTATATGTATGACTATGAACAGGCCAATCTGGTGAAGTACTATGTTGGGCCGGCGCTCAAGAACGCCAAGCTTGGTACCGCCATCTGGGCTTATGACCACAACACCGGTATGCTTTCCTTATGCATCACACAAGGGCAATACACTGACCGCAATCACAGATCAGCCCAGCTATCCGCAGACTGTGATCAACAATGGCGGGGGTTATGTCAATACCGTTGCCTGGCATTGCTACGCAAACCCACTTAACTGGACTGTCCTTAACAACTTCCACAACACCAACCCCAATGTCACGCAGTACATGAGCGAATGCTACACGTCTCCCGACACTCCCTGGGACTGGGTTGCAAACTTTACTATGGGACCTCTACAGAACTGGGCTTCCGGAGCCATGGCCTGGACACTCGGCACCACTCCTCAATACGGACCACACCTCTCATCTGGCGGCTGCGGAGACTGCGTCGGTCTCGTCACTGTCAGCAACGGTGCTTACAATCTCAATGTTAACTACTACATGATGGCGCAATTCAGCAAGTACATCCCACAAGGCGCCACAATTTTGAACGGAACGGGAAGCTACAGCTATGCGGATCAAACCGGTATCCAGTCTGTTGCTTCTCTCAACCCGGATGGAACGAGGACAGTAGTGATCTGGAACAAGTTCTCAAACGATGTCTATGTTACTAGTAGCATGAAGAGTGGACAGAAATGGAGTGGCAACGTTCCCAAGAACTCGGTCGTCACTTGGCTGTTGCCTTCGGCGTAACATAAAAGTACAGCTGGATCAAGATTTCGATCAACCCCAAACTTACATAAACAAGAGAGCAAAAAATGATGCGACGGCCACACTTTCGCATTTCCTCTCCAGTCCCTCCGACATCGTTACAATGATCGTTCTGAACCATACACTCAATATGCTTGCCTCAATCATGTCCCTAGCAACCCTGCTATCCATCTTCAGCGCTCAGTCTGCTTCTTCAAAAAGCAGTCCGAATCTCATCGGCTCTGTGCGCCTTCCACGATTTCAGCCAACGAAAACTCTTCTCTCAGCTTCGGAAAATCCTACGCAGTCCTGGATTTAGACGTCAAAAATTGGAGTCGTGACCCCATTCGCAAACACCACCCAAGGAGCAGCCTGGATCTCAAATCTCTAATGCTGGATTCAAGCTGTCCATGCCTCAGAAACCTCCACCTCTCTCGATCTACTCGACTGTGGCGGATGCAAATTCTCGCCAGCCGGAATTGGGCCTCCAGACTGGACATCCGGTCCCGTTTGCGAAGCTCGGAATGGCTTTTTCGGCGCTGTGGGAACGGAGCAGACGCAAATCTACGGTCGATTTGCTACGAATGTGACAGCTGAGGACGTTGTACTCTCTTCAAAGCACGATACTATGCCGGTGCCGGGAATGAAGTGGATTTTTTACTTTCATCCTAGAAGATTGATACTGTGAAGTTGGGTGGCATTGCGACGAGCGGTGTGGTCTTGAGCACGGCGTTTAGACCTTTTGATTTGGATTATAAAGCGTAAGATGTGTGTGTGTGTCTGAAGAGGAAAAGACTGATGATGTTGATGGTTCTGCAGATTTGTGATTGCGAATAATACGGTTCAGGCTGGTCCTTCGGGGGATGACCAATTGTTGAATATGGTTCTGCTAGAGAACTTGTTGCCTTCTTTGCCTGTGGATGGTATTTCGATCGAACAGGCGATGGAGGCTTTGAAGAGGAGTGGACCTGCTGCGTATTGGTAGCGAGGCTTGGTGTGGTAACATGAGCTGTATCATACAAGATGGGATGGAAATCTATGACTTGTCTACACGAATAAGCTTCTCGTGACATGACTTACGGGGAAGAAGTCGTAGTTTAGAAGGAGTGAAGTTGGAAGGCAGAAAGGAGGATGAGCAGGGACGGGATGGCTTGACTTGAAGTGGTCCCGAGATTTGCCGAGGCTGTCCGCCCGTCCACGTGCGGTCCTCTCTGGACGTCGACCTTCTCAACACACAAACATACCCTTTAATGATATAAGATGCCCACTCGCATTCTCATCGTCGGCGCTGGCGCCATCGGGGCCTTCTACGGCTCAAGACTGGCTTGTGCGTCCAACACGGCCGTTTCAGCGCTGTGCAGGTCGAACTTCCAGGCTGTGCAAGCGAACGGATTCAAAGTCACTTCTCCCAAATATGGCGAAACGACATTCCGACCCGAATACGTCTTCAGTTCTCCAGAGGATGCCAGGAGAGCGAATGTCAAGTGGGACTATCTGGTGGTCTCCACCAAGGCGCTACCCGATGTCAGTGACGACAGTGGTCTTCTGGACGGTCTGGTCGGCAATGGCACCAGCATCGTACTGGTGCAAAATGGACTGGGAGTAGAAGAGCCGTATCGAAGGCGCTTTCCCAAGTCTCCAGTATTGAGCGCCGTCACGATTGCCAGCGCTGCTCAGCCAAGCCATGGCGTAATCCAACACAACCGGTGGACGCGGATATCCATCGGGCCATATCTCCCACACCTGGACAAAGGTGGCTCGGGCGCGGCAGAGGACGACAAAGCTGCCACAGATAGCAATGAGAAGCTAGTCAAGCTGCTTCAGGAAGTGGGGATCAGCGATGCAGAGTCATACGACCACGCTGGTCTACAGTTTGTCCGTTGGCACAAGATTGCCATCAACGCTGCCATGAATCCAAGCTCCGTACTGTCCGGAGGCTGCGGGAACCAAGAAATGTCCCTGGATCCGGAGCTTTCAAGGCATCTAGAAGGTATCATGAATGAGGTTCTGGAAACGGCGCCCAAAGTCCTCGGCAAGGCTTTGCCGCCGAAATTGGCCACGGCTGAGCAGATCTTGAAGTCAACGAGGAGGAACTCAAGCGGAAGCAAGCCCAGCATGTGGTTAGACTGGGAGAAGGGTGCGAAGATGGAGTTAGAAGTCATCCTGGGCAATCCCATCCGGATTGCTCGTGACAAGGGATTCGAAATGCCCCGGTTGCAGACGATGTATGCTCTCATCAAGAAAGCTCAAGAACATCGTGATAATAATAGGCAGAGCAAGTTGTAATGAATTCCACGTTGATATACTATATGACCACTTTCTGTAATTGAATTGTGTAAGTACTGATTTGTGGAACTAACTTATGTAACCAGCTATGTATGCCTGAGGCATGAATCCACGCTGTCGCGAAAGCCACTTTCCCTTTCCTTCCACTTTTGTCTCCGGCAAACAATTCTATCGGAGTTACATCGCCTCAGCACCTCCGACCATCTCTTCACGCGCCTGAATACTGGAACTGCTGGATGAAGCTGAATAAAGACTGACTATCTGCGACGCTGCAAGGCCAGCCCGCGGCCAACGCGTAACCTTCTGGATTGAGATGCCTCCTCCTCTACCAACAGCCCCAATCGCGATTCCCGTGATTCCGCGATCACCGTCGAAGCATGACTGGACCAAACAAACTTCAAAGATATCTGAATGTCAGCCGCGGACGTACAGTAAAGATCCGCTCCCAATAAGGCCATCGGACGAAGCACCGCGCAAGGCTCATATCACCGGACGAATTGCCGAACCGGATAGGGTCGCGTACACGATAGAGATCGGCGGCGTGCAAGTTGATGATGTGGGCATCGACGAGATTCTGGAATATGTCTCGGCGTACGACCTCGAACAGTACGAAAACAGAAAATTTGAAGAGGAAGGCGAAATCCTCAAAGTGGCCAGATTGGAGGCCGAGGCGGAAGCAGAGCGACGACGTGAACGCCAAAGACATCGAGCCAAGACCAAAGGAACTGTCCTTTTTCAGGAAGTAAGCGACGATGATGATGATGAGGATCAGTCGGACGAAACTGGATCTGCGGTGGGTAGGCATGGGCGCTCTCGACCCACCTACACGCACTTGTTCGAGAAAGGGAGACAACGCAAGAGACGTCGAAAGCGAGATCCCGATACTGGCGAGTTAATGCCGCTCAGTGATGAGGAAATTGATGTCGAGCCGGTCATACCAGATCTCGTGCTTCCCGTCTCTAATCGCCCTCCAGCACCTCCGTTTGCCGCACTGCCGAAGCGGAGACGACGAAAGCGCGATAAGGCCACTGGAGAGCTCTTGCCACTGGATCCTCTCGGACAAGGGTCCGTCACAGAGGACTTGGCGTCGCGTAATGACGAGGACAGCGAAGTCGATGCTGCACCGCCCTTTCAGCAGACGGTTCGATCTTCTGCGACCAAGGTTGGAGAACCTCCGAGGCGCAGACGGCGTGAGCGTGATGTGCACACGGGAGAGCTTCTGCCATTAGAATCGCTTGACAAGAGGTTGAGTGACGAGAAGCGCCCTCGTCGTCGCCGTCATCCACTTACAGGCGAGCTAATGCCTCTTGGATGGCGCTACGATCCAAAGGCTGAAGGCACTACCTACGAACGGAGACAGGATGGCACGGGCTCAGACTCGCAGGTATTCAAACGATTGAGCCTTTCCCAGGAGCAGGAGCCGAAACGGTTGAAGCTTACCTCAGGTAACTCATCTGATGAGATTGTGCATCCATACCCAAAGCCATCCACCCCTAAGCAGCGATCCTTCAACGTCAAGTCGGAGAGATCTGAGTCGGACGAGCGGTCCATGAGGCACGAACACGAAGAGGATGATGATGAAAGCGAGATGGAGGTGAAGCCAACACCACGGCCGGCATCTGTCCACCGCTCTGGCGCCACGCCAAAAGCTTCACTCCTTCGTCCCGACGCACGTGCGAACATGCTCTCAAAAGCCGCCGTTGACACGGCTTCAAAGCCCATGAACCTCAACTCATTCCTCGGCGCCAACCGACAGCATTCTAGCTCGGCGGAGTCAAGTTCGAGCTCGGAGATGGATGTCAAAAAATTTCAGGAGCGCTCGAAGGTCACGGCAGCAACAATCATGAACCCCGTGGCCGCTGCACACGGATCGGAAGACGAAGAAGAGGACGATGATGGCGAGGAAGAAGGCTGGGATATCGAAAACATCTTAGCACATCAGATGTCCGATCCTCGAACTCACCCGGGGAAGCCTTCAGGTGAGTAGATTCGGATTTTCGTGTGGTAATTTCATGTCCCTGCTAATGGTCTCTTCGCAGTCATGCTATATAAGGTGAAGTGGGTGGGATACGAAGATCCATCGTGGGAGCCGGCGGCAAGCTTCAATGACCCATCCATCATCGAAGAATACGAGAGGAGTATCGGCATGAGAGACGAGCGCATGCAAATGTAGCCTTCACCCGGGTCGGATTAACAGTTGCAACATGTGTTGTGATACGTTCTCCAAGCACTGTCGACGACAATGAAGCCATATGCCGCAAGAAATGTCCCTTTCGAGCTCTAGTGCAGCAGCATCTGAGCTTCGCTGTGACCGGAGCTGGAATCT
The DNA here is from genome assembly GCA_963674455.1 of Lecanosticta acicola. Lineage (NCBI taxonomy): Eukaryota > Fungi > Ascomycota > Dothideomycetes > Mycosphaerellales > Mycosphaerellaceae > Lecanosticta > Lecanosticta acicola. The sequence goes on from CAVMBE010000063.1 coordinate 22,463, forward strand.
GACATCTGACGGCGAAGCTGATAAACTCGCTTTATCTCCAGGTTCATGCGGCTTGATTGGCTCACATGCTAAGCTACGTACGTACCCGCGCGCACGCTGCAGAGATAGGTTAAATGTGGAAGAAAAGTCCAGCGGATCACGACACTGCTGCAGCACTCAAGCTGAAGCGAAGTTATGACACTCAAGAGGTACGTTCGTAGATTTCTGGCCGCTTCACTACCCGATTCTGCTTCTTATCCTCCCTTTCATACCCGGCCATCCTTACGTCTCGTCTATCATCATGCTTTCTGGTTTTGCCGTCGTCCTTGTGGCATCTTGCCTTGGCGTTGTTATCCTCGCGACGAGTAGCAAGCAGCGCGAGGCCTTGCTGCAAAGATTGGGCCTCACACGACAAAAGTCAAGACATCATTCTCTCACGCCTTTGCGCGAGCTCTCGGCAGAAAGGCAAGGTCTCCCTCCTGATAAATCACCGCAATATCCGAATTATGAGTCTGTCTTCCCTCCAAGTCGAAGACACGTTCTGGGCGACCTCAAGGACGACGCTTTAGAGGGACCCGGTAAAACGGCCAGAGAATTGGGCGATGAGCCTCCGAGTTATGACCATCTGCTTCCCGATAACGCAAAGGCTGACGATGAGGCGCTACTCGATCATGTTACTGCGACTGGGTTCTCCCTTCGGGACGTCAAGCGGCTCGGCGATTTCCCCGACTATGCCACACTAAGTGGGATCCCTTTGCCCTCCGCGTACAAGGAATTCGATATCAAGACGGCGCTTCCGAGACCTTATCGGCCTTTTCGATGGGCCTACCACCAGACTATGAGCCTCACGAAGATGGAACCGGACTGGTGGCTCGAGCTGGATCGCAACTACGTGGACGTGATCCGACAACGACGAGAACTCTTCCAAAAGCACGGCGAAGGCGTCCTCCAAGCCCTCCCCGGCTCAGAGTTAGCTTGCAAAGAACTGATGGAAATGAGCCTCCAATTCCTCTGTGCCCGGTATCCGCACTACTTCCATCTCGACGCACAGAACAAGACCTTGCACAACGAAATCTTGCAGACCCAGACCGACCTGCAAACCACGGCTCCTCTGCACGTGCTCTTACACAACCTCCCCGAAGACTTCGCCCTCATGCTCCGCGAGCCGCAGACGGGACTCTACAGCCTCCGCGGCGGGCTCGTCGTGAGTAGTCTAGGCTGGAACCTGGCCTCCAAAGCCGGTCTCCGACTCCACGAGATCCACGCGCGGATTCCAGATTACAGGGCCAAGATGCAATTCTCCATGGATCGCTATTTTGCAAAGCAACCCACGGATAGAGCCATCCAGCGCGGATCGTGGGGTCTGGAAATCGATCGACCGCTCTACATGCCCCCGGGGGTTCCCCACGAACGCCTCCGCGAGAGGCAGGATTCGGCATACACGATGGATAGGATTCATTTGCGGGTGGATTGGCAGACGCTCAGGCGGTTACCTCTGAGTGGGGCGGTGGTGTTTAATTTCAAAGGGTTGTTTACGCCGATGGAGGAATTCCGCGATGAGGCGTATATTCCGAGCTTGGTGTTGCAAGTCTTAAGGGAGGGGAGGGAGAATCTGATGGAGTATAAAGGGACGTGGCATACGGAACATGTGGCGATTCCGGCGTTGGAGGCGTGGGAGAGGGAGCAGGTTGAGGCGGGATTGATGGAGGAGGGGTGGGAGCCGCATACGTTGGACGAGAGTCCTTTCTTTCCTGGCTGGGAGGAGAAGTGGCGGAGGCAGCAGGGGTTCTGATGTTCAAGTGTACGTGATACTGTGAATGCCGGTTCATTTACTGCCACAAGGAGGAGGTATTGCCCTGAGAGTGAGAAGTTGTTGTGTGGCAGGTAGATGTAGACGACAGGACGTTGAAGTCGTCAGCCGAGGACTACTCCACACGCGCCTTCGCCTCCGCACGCATTGCATGTGCGTCGCCCCTTCCCCGCCTTTTCACATCCACACATACTTTCATCGAGTAGCATGCCGCGAGTAAGTAGTCCGCGTTTCGCCTTCACCTCCACAGACGAAGACATTCCTCGTCTCTTGCTCTCAGTTTACAAGACTGTGTGTAAACGTGAGAAACCGGAAACATCATGGAAGGCGAACTCCCTTGGCCACAAGTCCCTATCGGGAATAAGAACCATGCCAATGCGGCCGTCGTGATCATCGGCGGCGGTCTCTCGGGCATGTGTGTCGCGATTGATCTGCTGAAGCGCAACAACTGTCGCAACTTCATCATCGTCGAGAAGAGCGCGGGGCTGGGTGGAACGTGGAACGCAAATGTCTACCCCGGCTGTTGCTGCGACGTCTGGTCGATGCTCTACAGCTACAGCTTCGCCCAGAACCCAGACTGGACACGCGAATACCCGGGACAGGAAGAAATCTTATCGTACTTGCTTCGAGTCGCGCAAGACTACAAGCTCCTTCAACACTTTCGCTTCGGAACTGAAGTGAGAGATGCCCGATGGGACGGTGCCGAGAAGAAGTGGCGAATCCATGTCAAGACCAACAGTGGAAGTAAAGAGGCAGAATACAATCCAGAATATGAAATCAAGGCAGATTTCCTCGTCAGCGCTGTCGGGCAACTCAATGTGCCAAGATGGCCGGAGATCCAGGGGATTGAGAACTTCGCGGGCAAGACGATGCATTCTGCGCGATGGGATTGGTCGTACGATCTGAGCAACAAGAAGATTGCCTTGCTTGGAAATGGTATGTCGTCGAAAAGGAGACGTGTGTGGGTTCGTCGTCACCAGATCTGATACGCTCTTCAGGTTGTTCCGCCGTCCAGATCCTGCCGGAGATCGCAAAGGTCGCCAAGCACGTCACAGTCTTCCAGAGAACACCGAATTGGGTTGTGCCGCGTGAAGATGCCCCGGTTTCGCCCTTGATGCGTGGAGTGTACAAATACGTCCCGGGCGTCATGGCTCGCAAGCGCGCTGCGCTGATGGATTTCCGAGAGGACCAGCATGATTTCATCAAGAATAGCGATGGCGATCTTGCGAAGCTGTATCGAGATATGTCTCTTCAGATGATGCAGACGCAGGTACGTCTCCCTCGAGCATGCAGCTGATACGGCAGCTGACATTGCTCTAGCTTCCAAACAGGCCAGAAATGTGGGAGAAGCTCACTCCCAATTATAACATTGGCTGCAAACGCATCATCATCAGCGACGACTATTTCCCAGCTTTGGGCAGAGACAACGTGACCTTGGACACTCGAACCATTCACAGCGTGGAAGGCAATGCCGTGAAAGTGGTAGGCGAGAATGGACAGCCTGTCGCAGCAGAAGACGACTTCGATCTGCTCGTCTGTGCCACCGGCTTCCGCACCGTGGAGTTCATGCATCCGATTCAGGTGTACGGTAAAAATGGCCAGTATATCGGCGATATCTGGAAAGATGGAGCCAAAGCCTTGTACGGCATGTGCGTGGAATCGATGCCCAACTTCGGTATGCTATACGGCCCCAATACCAATCTTGGCCATAACAGCATCATTCTCATGATCGAGAGCCAGAGCCGGTATATCAATGGTTTGATAAAGCCAGTTCTGGAAGCCAGGAAGGGTGGCAAAGCTCTGGCCCTTATGCCTAAGAAAGATGTGATGGAAGAGTACAACAAGCAGATCCAGTCGGAGTTGCGGGACAGTGCGTTTAATGACCCGAATTGCAACTCGTGGTACAAGAATGAGGCCGGCATCATCACTAATAATTGGAGTCGCACTGTCGTTGAATACCAGAAGATGGTCGAGGTTGTTGATTATAGCGACTTCGATACCGAGGGAAGCGGAGAGGAGGTGCTCAAGCGAGGCAAGAAGCTGCACGTCGGCCGCGTGAAGGAAGAATCGACTGTTAGCGACCGGACGTTGATGGTAATGGGTGCTGTTAGTACAGCCGCAGTTGTCGGTGGATGGTTGCTGAGAAACTCGAGATATCTAGAGAAGATAAGAGTGAGGTGAGGTGATAACAATTTGGCCAAATTGATGTTTTGGTGGACGCATGTACGAACGCAGAGCCACATGTTGAGCCGGAACTTTCAAGGTAGCAGGCTTCTCGGACTTGCATGAGCTGTCGCAGCGCGAAGCTTCTTACCAATTGATAATTGACACCTTGCACACTTCCCGCGTCGACGGGGCTTTCTCCAGGGATCTCTTGTGACGTTGACAGAAGCTGGGAGACTTTCCATACTGCACGGCGTCTGGAGATTTTCAGCCGACCAGCAGCCGGTCGAGCGCGAGGAGCTGGCGACCCAACGTGCATCGACGGCACGCGTTGACGGTTCCACGTCTGAGCTGGAGTTCTGAAGATACCCGTCATAGAAGTGGCTGCAGGTGCATTTCCGTGGCTCAGTGCTGCCGACCTAGGTTCGCTGCGTATCTCATACATAGCTCGGAAAGGATTGCGTTCGGACACCGCGGAACATCGCGCTCTCGCACTACACCTCCCGAGTATTACCAGGTGTGCAAGTCAGCAACTTCTGCCGATGATTCAGCTCGCGATGAGTTGCATCACAATGCTCGGCACTTGTCCAGACCGCTGTAGATCAAGAGGTACGTGAAGATCCCATCACGGACAGAGCAAATGTTGAACGAGCTGGGCGGGGCCGTGGACGTCACCCTGGTCGCTCTCGCGTGGGCGGTCGCACAGCTTCGAGACAGCCAGGGTTGCTTTTCGATAGGCTGGTCCACAGTGTTACCCTCGCAACACTTGACGCCGCAGATTCACGAGATTGCAGTCACATCAGTGGTGTCGTCCGTTTGTGCGTCCATTGCCACTCGTACAGCGCGGAACGATCTTGACGGGTGCAGTCCTCTTCAATACCACTCTAGCTCATGCAGGGCTGATTAGAGTTGATGCAAGCCACCGTCATCGTGGCTTCCACGTGCGGCCACGTTCGGTCTTCTTGCGGTACGTGGAACGAGACCAGGATACGGTACACAGGAGATCCGGTCAGATCTGACGAGGCGGCCACGAGTAGGTACGTGGCATCCAACCAGTCGGAGAAGTTCGGCACTTACCAACGTCCCACAGGTTGCATTAATAACCTTGCCGGCTGAGGGTAGGGCTTCTTGATCGACCGGCGGAGAAGCGAGGAGCTTTCAAATCGCAGATCGAAAACCGAATTCGGGTGAGTTAATAGTGAGCGGAAAGCTGTCTGCCTGCTGGAAAAATGGCTCGTGAGTATTCTGATTCCCTTTCAGCCGTGGAGTAGCCGAACCTTTTCCTACATGGGGCATCAGGTGTGTTGGAGTCGTGCCTTTCGATCTGGATACCAACACGATGACTTCAGCCTCGACACCACCTATCGGCTCTTGTAGTGCACCACCGATGATTGGACCACCGTACAAGCCCAAGGGATGGTTCGTAAAGGTCCATGGCATCAAGATCTGTGAGTCCCACCTCCATAACATCCAATGCTTGTCGCTAAACTATGTGTTCGCAGACGGGAACGGGCCGCAGGATGCCACAAAGGCTCTTTTGATAATATACGATGTGTTCGGCTTCTCGTCACAGATCCTTCAAGGAGCAGACTTTCTAGCCGGTATGTGATGCCAAGTAGATCATTCTCTCGGGCTGCTAAATCTCTTGAGCGCGGCACATTATTGCCTGTTTTCAAGCGCTGACTCGCAAGCAGCACAAGGGTATAAGGTGTTTATGCCAGATCTCTTGGAAGGCAGACCAGCACCGATGGAATGGATGCCAATGCCAGACGCGACTGGAAGGGAACCACCAGCGAATGACCGCGCGCTCGATGAGTTTTGTCAAGGCCCTGGGAACACACAGAGCACGATAGGAAAGGTCCTTCAGATTACGCAAATATCTCAAGCCAGCAATCCCCAAATCACCAAATGGGGGCTAGTCGGATACGGTTGGGGAGGATACGTTGCAAACTGCCTGCTCGCTGCTGGATCGCCATTCGAGGCATGCGCGCAACTCCAACCTGGATGGCCTGGTCAAGAGGTTGCCGAGAGAGTAGCAAAGCCCATTTTAGCACTTTGCTCAAAGGACGAACCGGAAAGCGATTATGCACACTTCAAGCCTTATCTCAAGGTAGATGCCAAGTTCGTGCATTTCCCAAAAATGATCCATGGCTGGATGAGCGCGAGAGGGGACTTGTACAGGCCAGAGGTACAAAGGGACTACCAGCGAGGCTACGAGATAGTAGCAGAGTGGTTCATGCGGTATCTGTAGATGAGAACCGATCGGCATCGTCTTGTAGCCTTCAATCGGCATCGCTCATGTCTTCGTCGCTTGGAGATCTGGAGTCGTCTGAATGTCGGCGTCCGTTGCCATTCATCGCAACTTCCTCGACTTCTCCTTCACTCTCGACTCCATCCTCCTCCTCGTCACGGTCCAACTCTTCCAACTCCTCTCCAAGCGCACTTGCTCGCGGCTCAAGTCGGTCTTCATCCTCCAAGAAAGTTCTCGGATTGATTTTCGGCAATGTGGTCGCGCAGACCCTGTTCTTCACCAGCAGGTCGTCAATGAACTCGTCCATATGTGTCAACGCCCATCCCTCTCTTGTCCTTCTCTTGAGCTTCCTGAAGTCAGCGAGATACGGCTCAAGAGTGGTGTAGACCTCCTCATCCTTCTCCCACGCGAGTCGAATGTAGAAGGCCGCCAACGCGCGCAGATACTTGAATTCGTCGCCAGCTTGCTCCAAGTAGTACATGATGATTTCGCGTTCGGGTGTCAGCTGCAACAGCTTGAACGCCAAACACAGAAATGGCGTTGGCTTTTGCGCGCCGCCGTAGGTACCACCGATGAAAGCGAGCTCGACGGCGCGATCAAGAATCGTGGCAGCATTGAGACCGAAGCACTGCTCTTTCCAGTAGTAGGAGTCGACGATGCGGTCGCGTACCGGCTTTTCGAAGAGCTTGAGAGGATTGTCGCCCCGGATGAGTGTTCCTTGATATCCTCGCTCATCCAGAGCGCGTTTGGCGTCTGCCTGGTGCGCCATTTGCGAAGCCGTGAGCGTGTTGAAGGTGCGGGTTCTGAGTTGCAACATCGAAGATTCCGAGCTTCTGGGTCAACGCGCGACTAGCGAAAGCTTGGCGCGCAACCCTAACTGTTGCTCCGAACGACTGTATAAATAAACATGGCGCATGCAAGTTTACAGATTGAATAGACGAGCATGCATCTTCAAGACATGACAGTACCGCAAAAATGAGAAGAATACTGTTATCACAGTCGCAGGTCTCGATCGTAGTATCCTCCGGAGTCGTCTTTCTTTTCACGGTCCTCCTGTTCCTCTCTGGATACATTATACAGCAACGAACAGTCAAGGGCCTCCAAAGTGCATTGAAGCCTCGAATACCTCAGGCCCCTACTTCATTCAATACGCATTCGCAACCGTCAAACCAGGACACACGGAGATCATCGCGAATATTCGGACAACAGGGAGGGCATGTGGCCTACGCTGATCTCGATCGCGATGTTCACGACGCAGGCGCCAGTGTTAACTGGCAGAGGCTAGCTCACATACAGCTTGTCAGGAACCACCACGATGTCTGCAGCGCCATCATGATAATGGCTGAGTTGCACAACCAAAAGTCGCCGGCGAGAAGGTTGTTGCTTTTTCCAAAGGCATGGGCGGAAGAGAAGGAGGCCAGCAAGGGAGACATTTCGGATCCATATCTCGCTAGCACGAGGCGGTTGATGCGAATGGCTGCAAGAAGATACCACGTCGAGCTACACCCAATCGACCCAATACGCAAAGACGGTGATGTGGAGAAGTACTCGCTGGCGAGTGCCTTCGCGCTTCAAGGCTCATTCGATCGCGTCCTCACGATCGAGACGCCAGGCCTGCTGCTGGACTCTGAGCCACTCGACGCTCTACTTGGATTTACGGAACCAGCACCCTTCATGATGCTTCATGACACAGTGGAGAATGATGGGGTACATTCGGAGGACTTGTTTCTGTTCGAGCCATCGAAGGATATCTACTTGGAGCTCAAAGAGCGCATTGCAGAGCCGAAGAAGTCAGGCTACAATGACACGGATCTTGCAAGCTTCTTTACCGATCCAGTATTGCTGGCGTCTAGCAATGAGAACAATGCCCTCATTCGGTCGATAGGAACTCTCCATGATGTCGGCCGGAATTTCAATCAAACTGCATTCCTGTCTGATGTGGGATACATCCGCTTTTCAGATCCGAAGCTTCCAGGGCCAGAGTATGAAGTGCCGTGGGCAGACAAGGTATCTGCGAGGCCACGAAACAAGGACGCCGACTGGACTTGGACGAAGTTGTACGGAGAGTTTGCAGAGAAGAGGATGGATATCTGCGGGCTGGACCTGGAGAGTTGGAGGCCGTGGTATGATTAATGGCTGATAATGAATTGGTTAGGAGGGCGTTTGTGTGGAATAAATGAAATTCTTGATTGATTCTAGAGCAAAGGCAGGAGCGCCGCACGCACTTTCCTCATTCACGAATACTCCCTGAAGAATGCGTCGCGTCTCGCTAATCGCGCTTGCCTATGTTCGTTTCCACGCTTCATCCTGCTTCTCAACTTCTCTGCAGTCATCATCAACCACTCACAACTCCCCCATAACTATCTGCGACCCGTCACCCATCTGTCCGCTGCATCTCGACATTAGCTAGCCGACAACCACCATCGACATGGCTGAAGTTTCGCCAATTCTCAATGTGCCCCTCGAAATTCTCCAGTACATCTTCGACTACTTGCCCGATACCGACCTGCCAAATTTGAGGCTGGTGTCAAGAGATATGTCCACCGCGGTCTTCGATATGTTCGCCGAGAATTACCTCGAGACTCTGTACTGCTTTTTCCCGAACCCAAAGCGACTGTTACGGCTCAAGGCTCTGAGCTCCACGCCTCATCTCGTCCGCAAGATCAGAGCAGTCAAATTCTGCTTGGTCGCGCTTGAAAGTACGGATCTCTGTGACATTCCCACCGTGCCAAACAAGCCCGATGGAGCCATGTCATGGGAGTGTCATCTGAAAAAAGCTCAAGAAGGCGACTTCGAAAGATATCTCGCTCAAGAACAAAATCTCCACTTCGAACCTTCGGACCAGTCTTTGCTTTCATCTATCTTTCTCGACCTTGCGAAGACCGAATGTGTCAAGGTCAGCCTTTTTTTGCACGGTCTCCACGAACCGGATACGAAACTCTTCACAAACAACGCTGCGGTCGTGTCGGGGATTTTGAATACTCCTGGTCTCCCAAGTCTTCACAACCTCTTCGTGGAGTGCGTTGACTGGCGATTGGAGGATGCCGTGAAAGTCTTGCAGCATTCGCAGCAAACGCTCCGAGCGGTGGTTTTGGACAGCTGCGGGCTCATTGGGGAAGCGACACCTTGGACAGAGGTGTTTGAGGGGTTGCTTGCTTGCCCCAACCTCGAATATCTCGTATGCGCGCAGTTGTTCGACACGTCGGTCCTATTCTTGACTGCTCAGCTCGTTGGGGCGTCTGGGGAGTGCGTACTTGAACGGGAAGCTGAGGGACACCACGACGTTCAGAGAGCATTGGAAGAGAACATTGTGTATGGCCTGCCGTACGATTCGGAATGAGCGCGTAGCCACTGCTGGATACGAAGTAGCTGACCATCACTTGGAAGGGAGGCGGGAGGGACGGGAGGAAGCTGCTGCATGTTTATTGTCGCGGAGTACACTAGGAAACCTCGCGTGTCGGTGTCTGCAGAAGGTGCCAATATGTTAGATTAGAGACCATAGCAATACGAATTCAAAGTGGTAATGGAATCGCAACGTGGTCCCCGCGGATGATCTCCATAGCACCGATGTCGCACCGCTCCGTGGAGGTTTCGTACATGTACAGACACTTGTTGTGATGTACATACCGCCTCAGTCGAATGCGATCTCCAAATTACCTTCCTGCAGATCCTTGTCCGACCAATCTTTCAGCGGGTCTTTCTTGTCGAAAGCATGCTTCGCCCGCTCTCTTCGAGGCATCTTGAGAATATTGTAGCGGTCGCCGCCCCGAGGACTCAATGCTTTGAACTTGAAAGACAATCAGCGTCGACCGCACACCACTAACGCCTGGCAAAAGGCTTACCATCTTCGCCCACTGCCAGCGGTCTGCTGAGTCCCGGCTTGCCATTGGCTCTTCGCCTCCATGCTCCGCAAGTAGATCCTCCATCCCGTCACATCCCTGCTGTGCCAGATCAATGTCCGCCTTCTTTGCATAGGAGACAATTTTTGGCACCCAATCCATATACTGGTCGGGATCGGATACACCAGCCTTGAGAAACAACGCCATGATGAAACCAAGATCCCGGAATCGTGAATCTGGCTTGAGCTCCCCTTCTCTGTCCAGACGGTTCAATGCGGTCAAAAGCGCACACCCAACAACCTGAAAAGCCTTGCCTGCACCCTCGCCGTCATCGATTGCCAGCCACATCTGCGAGCTTTCGTGGTTTAGCCAGTGTCCCAACGTGGCAACGACTGACCACATCTTGTTGAGATCTTCCGCAGTGAAGGCCTTGTTGAATTCAATGAGCAACTTCTCAAGCAGCTCGAAAACGCCCCAGGAATGCCAGTCGCTGTAGATGTGCATGTCGAAGTTGTCCGGGTTGGTGAACTGGCAAAACGAATCCAATCGACGAAATTGCGCCAGCTTTCTGCCATGATGGTGTATGTCCAGTCCGGGTGATTAGAGGCGAGTTTGTTGAAAATGGATTCTCCTTCGTCTTCTTCCTCCCCTTCCTCGTCTTCGTTCTCATCTTCATTATCGTCCTTGTATGCATAGTAAGGTTTTGTCAAGCAGATGTATTCGTATGGTGGCCTATTGTCGACGGAGATGTCCTGTCGTCGTTAGTTTTAGTGATAGTCGTGTCATACAAGGCAAGTGGATTTTGTTGCCGAAGAATCTGCGATTTTACTCTCGAATTGCTGCCATTTTTTTCCGTGTTGTTTCGTCTTACCTCGGCACCAGCGATGATTGATTCTTCTGCATCAGCATCTGTCGCGCCACAATTGGCTTGTCCAGGACTACGTCCATTCTGCTCATTATTGGTGTTCTTGGTGTTCTTAGAGGACTTCGGACCGGGTTCAACATCTGCACCGCCATCTTCGAGCGCTCTCTTCGAACCCGTTGCAGTCTGATCATTTTTCCGCGTCATCTTGACCAAATCTCTATGGATTTATCAAAGGGCGAAATGGCAATCAAGTGCTATGTTGTGCGAAGACGTTGTCGCAATGCAATATCTTCGAACGCGGGACGGGAGCTCCTGGATCTTACGCGTCGACGTCATTCTCAGCACAGACACACTTCATGTTCCGGGCCGTGCATACATCTTAGTCGCGCTACTTCGCGGAGACACGTGGACGGTTCGATGTCTTCCAGCCGCAAAGCAAAGAGAAGAAAGGAGACAGATCATCTCGGGGTCTCCTCGCGGGGTGAAGATTTTCATGTTAGCCGCGACGTCTTGTCGTCTTGATCACTACCAACGACTGAGTTCATGCACAGCTGCCTCTAATAGATTAAGCACTGCATCCTAGCGCATACTTCCCTTATTCTTTCTGCCTTCTGCCCATTTGTCCTCCAAGGCATCTCCTTGTGTCCTAGCATTGTTGACAAGTTGCTGCAAACTGTGCTTTCCTGGGGCAATGGCCTTGACGTTCCGATGCTCGACCACCTCACCATTCTGCCGCATTTGCTCGTTGGATGTGTATTCTGCCTCCATGTTGAAGTGCGTGACTTGCGCATCTTTGCCGCCTTTCCTGCCGAATAGCTGGCGTCTTTGAGCAGGTGTGAGATTGAGATCATCTGCTGTTGCTTCGAGCGAATTGGCATTGCCCTGCTGGAGCGTGTGATGCTGAGTTGCCGGCTGCTCTACCTCCTCAGGGAGATAAGCGGGACCCTTTTGCGCAAGCAGTGGCTCATATTGGCCTCCACTCGCTTGTATTGGAACCGGATCCTCCTCTTGTTGCATCGAAAAGAGCGATCGTTTCGGTTTGGGCATTGCTTCCGCCTCTCGCGCGACCTTCTCGGTGACGGCTTTCGCCATGTTCGAATGCTGTCCACTATCCGTACTTTTTGAAAGCTCCGCGACGGGTGTAGGTTTGCTGATTGGCTTCTTTTTCTTCTTGTTTGCCACGCTCAGTGGAAGAAATCTCGTTGCTTTGCCGACAAGCTTGGGCTCTTCCCGAGCTGTATCTTTCTGCTCATCTTGCAGTGCTGGTCCAGTTGAAGCGACGCTGGGCTCATTGTTATACTCTGGCACCGCCGGTCGCTCACGGCTGAAAGCTGCCTCGCTACTCGTCTTCAGACTGACACCGGTTTTTGGCGCCTTCTGCGCTGCTCGTTTTGGTGCAGGCAGCAGACTATTGAACCCACTGAACGCGCCACTAGTTCGCGCTCTCTTTGTGGGCGGTCCATCTGCGCCGCCATTCTCTGCTTGACCAGGCTCAGGCTTGAAACTTGGGAGGTCGACTTGAATCTTTCCCGGTGCCGCTTTGTGAAACGCGGACTTCGACGTGGAGGTGGTTTTCGGTGCTGTCGCGGGTGCTGTTGCTGGAGATTCTGATTCGCTTTCGCTATCTGAGTAATTGACCAGCGCCATGGTAGCAAAGTTGTACAGAAGAATGTTGTTATCGACTTGGAGCGCTTCGTGCTCCCAAATCATGACTCGCGCGTCGGAGCATCCCCGCTGTGGACTCCCGATGCCCCACAAACCACGTGCCCGCCCCTGCTGCTTGGGGATTCGATCAACCTTGCACCTACGAGTACTACTATTGACTTGAACCACGGCATGTGATGATGGAGGACGCGCCAGCTGGTCTGGCGACAGAACTTTCCTACCGGTGAAAGCCACGAGATCAACGACATCATGTCTCTGCTTATGAACGAAGAGTAAGCAAAGCCAGAGACGACGGCCTGGCCAGTACTGACACCGACAGCTTCTCTATCTACCAATTGCGTCTGGGATATCTGAACCAGATTCATGATGGCGTCGGAGAACGATTGATCAATCTGAACCCGGCTGTGCTGAACAACCCCGCTTTCCGAACAGCGGGATGGGTACCTGACACCGCTGCGATCAAGCGATGTTATTCCCCTCCTATTCCCACCGGCGGCGGACCCGAGATCAGTAGCGAGTATTTTCAGAGGCCGCGACGTCCTACAGGAAACCCACTAGACTTTGAAGATGGCGCGGAGGGAGGTGGAATGGTCACAGGCAATCAGGGCAGCGAGGATACCCTAGGCCCAGGAGGACTACATGCAAATGAGAGGAAAAGAGAGCGAAGGCGGCGTAAGGAGCAGCTGGAAGAGGACGACAGCTCTGACCTGAGCGATGATAGCGATGAAGATGATGTTGCGAAAGGTCCTGCACAAAGCATCAAATTCAGCAAGATGCCTATTCGCAATCGGGCGAAGTCGTCTCCTACAGGCCATTCCAATACTCTCAAACCCGAATTCGACGACGGACCTGCGGTGATGGTCACTAGCCCGTCACGGCCTCCAGAAACTGATGCATTCACGAGATTACGCAGTGGTAGCGTTGGCCAGGTGGAGGCAGTGAAACAGCGTTCGAGACGGGACACAACGACCAGCTCTGAGATCTCTAGTGAGAACGATGCAGCACCAGTAACTTTCAAGCGAAGGCTGCCAAGTCGACCCGGAAAAGGGCCGAGTGTGCTGGCATTGGAAGACGACATCGAGGAGGAAGAACAGAAAGGCGAGGCAACGGCAAACTCTGACCTGGACGACGAAGACGAGGATGTGGGCGAGGCCTCAGATCTTAGTGACGATGAGTTTGATGGAACAGCAGACTCACCTTCCATGCTTGGGCTTCCAGGGGCCAGTGATGGCTTGTCAACCTCACCACTGAAGGCTCCACCAGACATGCTACATGCGGTCATCGCGGCTCCAAATGCATCTCCTAAGAGGCAGGCAAGAGACGCTCTGCCTCGTTTACCCAGACTGCCACCTGGTGAGCGACCCAGGAGTATGGCTCCGCAGTCCATGTCGATGATCAGCATGATGATCAAGGGCAATGGCGGAGCAGTCAGCGATAAGCCCTTCCAGCGATTTGCCGATCTCTATGGTAGAGACGAGCCAAATCCTCTCTGGGTCAAAATCTATGCTCCGTTTTCCGAGAAGTCGACGAAGCCTCTGGAAGTGCCAATTCGACGCATGAAAGACGATCGGCCTGTCACTGTCGCGGAGCTCATAGGCCTGGCGCTGTGGCGCTACGTCGAAGAGGGCTACAAACCGGAACTGAAATCGGATGAGAGCAATGTTAACTGGTGGACACTGCGCATCGTGGAAGACGAAGAGATTGACTTTGATTTTCCGGCTCTCGTTCGCACACGGCCAGTGATCGATTTCACGTCGAACAACAACCGACCGCCAAATCGGCGGGCGCGTGACAAGCCATGGGACGAGTTCGGCTTGACCAAAGCGACACAAGAGCAGTTCAAGGAGAACGAAGAAATCACGCCTCAGATTGGAGACATGGGCAGCACTGGTCCCCAAGCCCTCCCAACGCCCAAGTTGGAGGCGCCGAAAATGCCCATGCCGGCGCCAATGTCACGAACAGGCTCAGAAGCTCCGCCAACACCGAATGTGGGCTTCAATCCCGCACGCAACCCAATCACGGGGCCATCGTTTGCACCGAATGCCTTTCGCAAGGACTCTTCGGCCCTCATGGATGCACCTCAGCGGGAAGGTCGACAAGGCGCAGCAAAGACCGGCGCCCCTAGGACTGTCCTTGTGACTTTCACGGATCCGCAAAGCTTCATCACTCGGAACGAGACATACGAGACAACGACGGACAGCTATATCGCGGAGGTCTTCGAGAAGAGCTGTGCACGGCTCGGTCTGGACAAAGCGCTGCATGTCCTCAAAGTGCACGGCACGCAAACAGTAGCACCACTTGACCGTACAATCGAGGCTCTGGGGGACAAGCTGCACCTCGACCTCTTGCGGCGTCGCTTTGCAGGATCCGGCATGGCAGGTGGAGACGGCATGTTCGGCCTGGGACTCATATCCAACTCTCCTGGTAGCTCGTCGCCCAACGCACCCCTTGACCTTACACCTGCCAATGCCACGCCCGACAAGGGAAAGAAGAAGGGCATGAGAGGGTTCACGTTACATCCTCTCGCCGCACAACAGAAATCCGAGCTCAACACAACATCTACCGTGGCTCTTGCCCTCGACCGCGATGGCAAGCGATACAACGTCCTCCGCAAACAACCGCTCAGCTTCGCTGCAACGCATCCGCGGACATTGATCATCACACCAGAGTACATGACCATCATGCCGGCTGCGCCTGACAGCTTGGCTGCTCCTACCGGCAAGGTGACGAATGTGCCCATGACGAGCGTGATTGGGGCGAAAGTCAGTAGGAAGCACCCGCGGATGGTGCGAATTTTGGTCTTTCGAGAGAAAGAACAGAAGAGGTATGACTTCGAAGCGATCAATCATCGGGAGGCAGAGGAGATTGTCGCGGATGTCAGGAGGGGCATGGAAGCCTTGGGGCCTACTGCTAGGGAGGAGTGAGGATTCGGTGTGGTTTGGTCTGGGATTCGGTGTTTGGTGTTTGGTCGGAAAGATACCCAGAGGATCAAGTTGTCGTGTTCTTGAGATGCATCTATGCGGGTCTATCGTAAGCTGGCTCGCGTTGTCTATCATCGCCGCTCTTGCCATCTCATGGGGCTAACAACACCTGTACCTCGCGTGGTCAGCGTGTTGGTCGCGTTGGACGGAAAGACGCAGTCTGTTGATGATGGAACAACGTCCGCTTCTGCAGGGAAACTCTAGGCTACCTAGCTGCTTTTACTCTCTCGAACATGTCGTGAGAGGCGTCTGGCAACCATCTCGCTTCGCCATGATATGTGTCCCGGCGGCGTGTAATTGACCACACAGGACAGGGTGAAGTCGAGACTCCGACTTTCTTGGCGTGTTGAGTTCCGAGACCGCCCGCCGTCGAGTTCCCTTCATGCACCGACACCGACATCAACAGCAATGACACCACGCGGCATCAGCATGGGACCATCGGCCTTTTTCACAAACTTGATCGCACGCAGGATGCAGTGTCGTGTGACATGCGAGACGGTTTGAGCAAGCGCCGACCTCCCCGCCTGCATATACCGGTGGGCAGAATGGCTCCACTGGGCGCTTGCGGCCAGGTTCACGATCAGACCTCCAACCACTCAGCTCCCTCCTACATCCATATCAACGCCAGGCCCTGTATACTCACAGTACTGTGCCGCCGGATCATCATTGCCACTTGCAACCACAGCGCAATGTGTAACAAAGGCCCTGCGCTCCCCGTCCGATGTCCCTCGTTCCTCTTGGCGCACGGCGTCAATGGGCAGCGGCAACGACAGCATGCTAGTCCTACTCATTGGACGGTCTCAGACACGATGACTCTATCCACGAACACCTGCTCTGAGCTCGACGTGCTCCTGGCCAGTGACGAGCCCGGTATGGCTCTCAGTAGTAGTCGTCTCGCACGGCTGAAACAGACTGCACGGCTCTTCGCGCTCGCCATGCGTGCTGGAAATATGAACCTCGAGGATGCCCGATGACGAGAGCTCACGTCCATAGCTGTAGCGCGCAGCACTGGTGCCCTCCTGTACCTCGCACCACCGCGCCGTGGACCTGCCTTGCTGTGCCTTTTGGTCGCGTGCGTCGGGCCTTCTTATCATCCCAGCCGTCCTAACGTTTCCTTCTGTCATTTTGCTGTTACAGCGCAAAGAGCTGAACCTGTTGTTGTTGTTTTTCTTGTTCTTGGCGTCTCGTTCGTTGTTTCGGTTGTTCTCTGCAAGTACTTCTATCATTGACGAAACTCAGAGCCTCACACGCTTCTAACAGCTTTCAGTTTTGTACCATCAGACGCACTGCCTGCTGGCCAGGTAGCTGAGCAAGTAGCGTGCTTCGGCTGCAGGACAGGTCAGGAACCATCAACTACGCCGCAGTAGGGACCGTTGTTCAACGGAAAGGCGAAAGCAACATAAACAAGCTCTCCGCATCGGCAAAGATGGAGCGGTCACTATCGTCAGCTTCCGCCTATTCAGAGACTACATGCGACCACATGGCTCCTGGCAGTATGGCACCTTGGGAGAGGCGCGAGATGGGTCAAGTGCCATACATTAGCCCGGAGTCTGCTCCTCAGACTCAAGCCGAGAGCAGAGCGGTCCATTGTCTCCGGGCCGCCCAGGACAAGAAAGCTAAAGCTTCTGGTCTTGGAAGACCGGATTCGTATGGACGGCCACCACATCCCGCTAAAGACGACTCTGGCCATCGACAATGGACTGCGCAAGACAAGGCAAGCTCTTCAAGAGGTCCCAGGACAGCACCCGAACTCGCTCGTCCACCAGTTTCAGAGAGCGGCTCCTGGTCATCTTCATCCGCACCCTCCTCGGCCAAGAGCTCGCCATCCTTTGATTGTGAACCACATGATAAGCCAATCAAGGCATTGCCTGGGACGATGTCTGCGAGAAATGGGTCTGCCACGAGGACCAAGATAGCCGGCTCACAAAGCCCCGAGCCAATCGAGGAGCAGACCAAAGAGACGACGCCGACGTTTGGAAAGAAGTTTAAGACTGCTTTGAGGGGTGCTTTCAGGCGAAGTCCTGTGGATGATTCAGGCCTGCGGAGGGTTGGGAGCAGGCATTGGACCGAGACCGAGGAAGAAGAAGACGAGCTGTTTGCTTAATTCAGACTGGACCTCAACGATTTATGACAGCGTAGTTGCTTCGGCGTATATCCATAAGGCTATTCTTCAAACTAATATTACGGACTGTCCTCGAGGAGATATGACTTCAATGCCCGAGATGCGAATAGTTTTATTCCTCCCAAGCAAAGCTATACACCATTCTGGAGCAATCAACACAGCTCCTTGGCCTCCAAACGCACCATCCATGCACCGTCATCCAAATGCAGGCCCTCGATTCTGGGACACCTGATCCAATTCTTAGGCGCCCAAGAAGCACTTGCTGTGCCTCTTGAACAAGTCCTGGCGCTAAATGGACTGACATGGCGGCAGATTCCACTCGCATATATGAGGGCAAGTCTTGTGTAACGTAGAGCCAACCATCACCGCCAATCTCGTCACATCTGCCATGGGTTTCCGAGACTTGTTCAGCACACTCGGTTCGACGGGTACAACCCCAACACAGAATCAATCTCCAGGCAATCCCACTCTTCCCAATGCGACTCCGAGCCGAGCTCCACGTGGAGAGTATCAGTACACTCGCCTGGCGCCGACGCAGATACGGTTGATGCAGCTACTGCCGGGCTCCGGCCTTTCCAAGATCAAAATCACAGTCGAGACGGTGCCCTTTGGCCCAAACGACCAGCCGGAATTCCAAGCCCTCTCGTACACCTGGGGCTCTGACGAACACCCCGGCGTGATCCAGGTAGCCGGAGGCAGAGGCATCATCAAGGTCGGGCGGAATTTACTGCAAGCCCTTCACAGTCTCCGGCGGCAGGGAGAAGCGCGTCGAATGTGGATTGATGCCATCTGTATCAATCAGAAGGACGCCGAAGAGCGCAGTGAGCAGGTCAATCTCATGGCTAATGTCTATGAGAGGGCCCATGGGGTCATTGCGTGGATTGGCCGCGAGTCCGCCAGCAGCACTCTGGCCCTACGCACGATGAGCTCCATTGGGGAACACGTGCAGGCAGACTGGGAGACGCCCGACGTGCGAGTGCTGCATCCGCGCTCCGGCTTGCCGGCGAAGCAGCTGAACGCGGTCTTGGAACTCCTCCGGAGGCCGTATTTCCAACGTCTGTGGGTCTACCAGGAACTGCATCTGGGCGGGGAGGGCGCCGTGGTGTTGTGCGGACAGGATGTGATTCCTTGGCAGGCCGTCCGCACCACGGTGCTGCTCATCAGGGCGAGATACCGACAATCACCGGGGTTTCGCGCCTTCCCACCGGAAAGATGGAGGTATCTTCTCCATCTCTGCGACAGTGACTACTCACGCCGCGAGTTCCTCGACTCCCTGCATCGAACGCGCCTGGCCGAGTGTAGCGATGATCGCGACCGCGTCTTTTCCGTCCTCTCGCTCTTCTCCAAGGGCCACAACTACGGCATCACCAAGGAGAAGAGCCACGGGATCGATCGGGGCTACACCAAGACCATCCAGGAAGTCTACGTCGAAGTCATCACCATGCATCTGAAGACCACCGGCAGCTTGGAGTTCCTCAACTACACCGGACGTCCCAAGCACCAGGACCTCCCCTCCTGGGTCCCCGACTGGTCTCGCGAGGACCCCAGCGTCGTCTTCCAAGGCCTCGCGGCAGGCCCGCAGATCTCCGACCTCCCCTTCACGCTCTCCCAAGACCAGCCCCGGCGACTTCGAACCCCAGCCCTCATCGTCGGCCAGATCGCCCACGCCTCCCCCAATTTCGATTTCCCGCCCGCCATCCTCGCCAGAATCCTCTCCGCGTCCGGCGCACAGCTCCTCGAAGCCCTCACCCGCAGCCTCTACGGCAATTACTTCTGCGAGAACAACGTCGACGCCCGCCACGAAGCGCGCACCGCCCACATGAGCTTCTACAAACAGGAACGAGAAATTCACCACGAGCTGCACACGCATGGCCGCCTCGTCTCGGAGCAGTTCAGAATCCAGGGGCACAGGCTTGGTCGTTCCCTCCTCGTCACTGCCGGCGAGGGTCTCGGTCTGGGTCCTTCCGCTACCCTCCCGAATGATCACATTGCCGTGTTCCCGAACTGCAGCTCCGCCGTGATTCTCCGGCCCACTACCACTTCCACTGCCGGCTCGAATCGATACACGGTCGTTGGACCTGCGTACGTGGAAGGTTGTATGCAGACGGAGGCATTCCTGGGTCCATTGCCCGACAGGGTCGAACGGATGTCCAAGCTCGAGAAGGGCGGGAAGCCGAAAGTTCTCTTCTATGATCACAATAGGAAAGTGCTTCTCGCGGAGGATCCGCGCCTGGGACCGCTTCCGCGTGGATGGAGGAGGGGGAAAGAAGGAGGGTTCGAGAACAAGCAGACTGGGGAGTGTAGAACTTCAGTGCAAGATCCAAGGCTCGACATGGAGATGTTGCGGAGGCGAGGCGTGCAGTTCAGGGAAATTGAACTGGTGTGATTGTTTTGTCGAGATGTAGCTGTTTGAACATCGGCATTCGAGGATTCTTCCGACTGTATAGATATGTCCAATGTAAGTTACAAACTCTTCAAGAATTCGAGAACATGCTTTGAGGTCTCCCGAGGCTGTTCCTGTTGTACCCAATGACCCGCATGATCAACCATCTTGGCGCCCCTGAAACACCCGGGCTTGACGGCCTTGTCATCCTCGTAGGCCTCGAAAGCACCCGGCTGCTGGAAATTGCCCCAATCCTGTTTCCCGCTGATAAAGCCGCAAGGAACCTCGATCCTTCGGCCGGCATAGAGAAACATCTCCTTCTTCGTCTGCGGGGTGGAAGCCGTCTGGGCACGATACCAGTTCAGGGCACCCTGGAAGCCCACGCGACTCCATTCCTGGACGTAGACGGCCATGTCGGAGGGCGAGAGCCAGGATTCGGTCTTGTGGTAGTCTTCGCCCCGCATGTTCTTCTCGACGGTCTGGGGAAAGGTGTCGTCCTTTTGCATGATGTAGTACTCGGGCATGACCTCGAGATCCCTGGCGGTCCAGGCCTCGAGAGGGTGCGGGTCGTTCTTGTCCCAATCTGCAGATTTCAGATGGAAGTAGCCGCGAAGGTAGTTCTCCAGACCTTGAGGCGGGTGATTCCAATCACGTGCTGCCCCGGGCGAGGTGTTGTACCACTTGTAGTGTTTCCTGGGAGGGGTGAGCTTGGCGAGCTCGGTCTGGATATCGACCGGTGTCTTCTGAGGGTGATGGCCGAATTGCGGAGTGGGAGGGGGATGGTGCGGATGGCTCATCTGGATGGTCGATCTGAAGATGTCGGGGCGCATCAGGGCAGCCATTGCGGAGGATACAGCGCCAAAGTCGTGACCGACGATACACGCGACGTCTGTGTAGGCAAGCTTGTAGACCAGACAGACGAGATCTCGCACCAGATTGGTCATGGTGTACTGGGTCAGATCGACTTGATCGTAGGGCCTGTCCTCCCCGCCCGTCGTCCGACCGTAGCCTCGTTGGTCCATGGCGACGCAATAGTAGCCTGCCTCGGCGACGGTGGGCATGATGTTTCGCCAGGAGAAGGACAGCTCGGGATAGCCATGGCAGAAGAGGACGAGTGGATTGCCGGGCTTGCCCGCCTTGAGGATGTGAAAGTTGAGTTCGCAGGAGGAAGTGCAGTCGGCGTAGTCGTCGGTGATGCCGGCGGGCAGTGGCCACGCTTCCCGGGCCGTTGAGGATGCCATCGGGCTTGTTATCAGTAGTTCGGCAGTCAGCAGCTCAGCTCTTGACGGACAAGTATTTCATCTGTCGATTCCACTTCCCCAAAAGGCGCGTGGAGCGCATCTCGAGGGAGATTGTGTAGGGTCTACAGTCTACATTTCGACACGGGCGACGGAAGGCATTCGGAGGGATCAGCAGTCCGGTATCGCAGCTACGCCTCGTCGCGATGCAATGTTGGAGCTTTCCACATCAACGGCCTGACTGGAGCTGAGAGCAAGAGCATCGTCCTCGTCGACACTCGACAGACACTTTGCGACCGTCGTCTCATCACTATCTATGCGATGCGATGCGATGCGATGCGGCCGTGTGGATGGTGGATGCGCGGATCTCGTCATGGCCCCCACCTCGCTTGCGATCGCTTACGATAGAGTCACGGGGGTGTTGTGGGCTCGACGGACAAGGAAGGACCAACTCTCATTTCGGGAAGGTGCGCCATGATCAGCTCGGTTCGGTTCGGTTCCAAACGTGTGAACGCTCTGTGCTCGGCTCTCCCCGCGATTCCGTGAAGCTTCTGCTGTTCCGTTTCGTTTCCGTGCGACGACGACGACATGTGATGCTCCAAATTGAATTGCTTCCGAGAGCACGACGACACGCACGCGAGCGACGCCACGCCACGCGAGCCAATCATCGACTCGAATCATTCTCGGCCACCTCATCCGGTGACCATGTTTGTTGTCAACTCACTCACTACTCTCCTCCACCACCACAACGGCGCGGCGCGGCGCGTAACATACAGTAGACGCTTCTGCTGCTGGCCGAACCGCTGCTGCATGGACGGCCCCTGCAGCCGCACGCAGGGCGCTGGAGAGCCGAGATAATTCCATTCGCGACGACTGCCATTGGAGCAGAGGCCGAAGAGGTGCGACGTGAAGGTTGTGAACTTGTGATGCATCATCTCTCTCTCCAATCTTCTCCATATACCGAACCGCTCTTGCTCGGCCAAGCCTCATCACATTCGGGCGCGCGCTCGATGCGGACGGGGCACGGCAGAGGGAGCACGGCAGAGGAAAGAATGCCGTGTTCTGTGGTACTCTACCTTACTTCTTCTTCTTCTCCTCCTCCCAACACCGTCTCCCACCCACCCATCCGCCGAACTTTTCCTCTGCCTCTTGACCTTTTGCTGACCTTTTTGACCTTTTCTGCTTTCATCCCCCCTTCTCTGCTCCAGTCATTCGTTTCTGTCCCTCGCTATTCCGCACACATCCACCAGAGCTCCGATCGCCTGCTGCGTTGCTTTCAACAGATAGATACCCACTTTGCATTTCCGCGTCTCCTTGGATCACTGCACACACAACCAACATGTCTTCCTCCTCCTTCACCACCCGCTGCGCCCTCCTTCTCGCCAGTCTGGCCGCAGCGGTATCCGGCCTGGACGGCATCGTCACGCCTGCTGACGTCGCTGCCGGCGAGCGCTTCCAAGTCACCTTCCAAGGCGGCAACGACGACAAGTACCGAGTCTACCTCGCCGCCTCTCTCGCTGGCTCCAATGGCCCGGCCTGTATCTCTCCCCCCTACCTCCTCGCCCCCGCACTAGCTAACGGACCTCCCCCCCCTCCAGGCTACCTCCTCAACTCCACCACCGTCTCCTCCCCCATCAACCTCACCATCCCCGCCGGCGTCGGTCCCAGCGCAGACTACTACAGCATCGCCATCGCCGACCTGACCACCAACCAAGCCTCCACCTACAGCAATCGCTTCAACCTGACCGGCGCAGACGGCAACTACACCGCCTACGAGGACTCTCTCGGCGGCTCGCCCTTCTGGAGCGCAGACGACTTGCCCTGCACCGCCTACCCCTGCGCCAGAGAATGTGCCCAGGCCTCGTACCCGCAGGATCTCACCGACACCAAGGCCTACCAGACCATGACCAAGTGCATTCTCGCCTGCAACGGCGTCACGCCCGCCGCTTCGCAGACCGCACCAGCACACGCTTCCAGCACCGCGGGATCCGCTTCTTCTTCTTCTTCTTCTTCTTCTTCTTCTTCTCCTTCTTCCACCACCATGACCGGAGAAATGGCAGTCATCACCCTCGGCCCGGGCGCGACCGTCACCGCCATCGAGACGATCAAGAAAGGCAAGACCTTGGCCATCATCGGCGACAAGACCCTGACCCTGGGCGGTTCCGCGGCCACCATCAGCAGCGAAGCCGTCAGCCTTGCCACCAGCGGTCTCGACGTCGGTGGGTCCACCACGGTCGCTTTCAGCAGCACCACCGCGACCGTGGCTGCTACCGTTGCCGAGGCCGCCGCTGCTACTGTTTCTGCTGATTCGTCGGCAAGCAAGCGGTACATGGCCGGCGCCGCCGCCGCAGGGTTTGCGGGTCTTGCGTTTGTGCTGTAGAAAAAGTATCAGCCACGGGGGAAATAAATATACAGCACAGATTATTGGGCAAGGCGTTTGCAACTGGAACGGATGGATATATGACGGGTATGTCTGGGAGTGTGCAAAGAGTCGGCCGGGGGGGGGGGGGGGGGTTTGTTTCACGTTACGCGGTACGTATTTGCCACGAGGGAAAAAGGGGGCAGATCAGGATGATGCTCCCACACGGTCGCGACGACGAGGACAGAAATTGTAATGTATAGCCTTCACAGCCTCCAGATCATATAAACAGAACAGACAGAATAGAAGCAATAATCACAGTTTACGCTTGGAAAGGAAAGGAAGAAGGGAGAAGAAGAAGGGAGAAGAAGAAGAAGAAGAAGAAGAAGAAGAAGAAGAATAAAAAGAAGAAGAAGAAGAAGAAGAAGAAGAAGAAGAATAAAAAGAAGAAGAAGAAGAAGAAGAAGAAGAAGAAGAAAAAGGGCAATCACACCTTGCTTTGCAAAAATCCAAATCCATATCCATCCTGACCCATCACATCACATCATGTGCTTACTACTATCCAAACGCCAACTTCCTCTGCCCCTTCTCCGCATTCGCAGCAGGAGGTCTGCCGCCTCTGCCTTTCTGCTTCGTCGACCCGGACGCCGACGGGACGGGCTTGGGCGGTGGCCGTGGAGGAGGACTACTCCTCTGCTCCTCCGTAGCCTGTAGATCCTGCGCGAAATGGAAATCGTCGTGTTCGCCCCTCTCCGCTTCGGGGATCCGTCTCGTGCAGCGGTCGCAGGTGTATGTGTCTGGTGGTGTTGTCGTCGCGTCGGCGTCTTCTCGGCCAGGCGGCTGTGTCTGTTCTGGGGGAGAGGGCAGCGGATGTTGGGCGGAAGGTGGGAGTTCTAAGAATTCGACTGGGCTGTGAGGTGGTCCCGTCGCTTCTGCGTTCGCTTCGGCTTCTTCATCCTGCAGATCCTCGTCCATATGCTCACGGGGTGGAGTTTGATCCTGATCCTCATTCTCGTCGCCGCGATGACTGCTCTCCGTCCTCTGCGCAAAGAAAGTCGGGATTCCACCGACTTTGATCTTCCTCTTCTTTCGCGCCGGACGTTTCTCAACCGGAGCATCCGTGGAATAAGTCGTCGAATTCATCAATTTCGCCTGCTCTCCTCGCACAAGAAAGCCGCCGATACCTTTATTCCCAGTCACGCCATCTTCAAAGCCACCGACGGACAGGGAAAGGTTCGCGCAAGGCCATGCTCGTCCATCCACGACGACCTGGGCGAGGAGATTCCGCGCGAGGTCGAACAGAATGTCTTCCGTGATCGTCTTGCCCATCGGGATGGGTGCTTGCTTGCTCCGTGTTTGTTGACCTTGGCGATGATGGATATTGATGGTCTTTGGTCTGCGCTTGTTCTCCAGCACGCCTTCTTCCACGAGTCGGCCAAAGATGTCCGCAACGAAGATGCGTAACCATTTACAGGCTACGTCCATGCTGTTGATGGAAGGACGGAAAGATTTCGCAGAGAGCATGGACTTGATCTGCGTTCTCGGGTTGACTTCGCTGTTGTCCTCGCCTCGAAGGACACCGTAGAGCCATGATCCCGTGTCGTCTCCCAGCTGCCTTTTCAGTTGCTCGATGGGCACAGGAAGCAGCTCCGACACTGCATCCGTATTGAAAGCCGCGACAACCTCATCGCCCAACTTCCCGCCCAAATTACGGATCTTGGTGAATTTAAAGCCGGAGAGGAAGTGCTGCACGGCTCGATTGCGAATCACCGTCTGCGAGTTGGGCTTCTTGTGGCCGGAGCCGAGCTTGGCCAGCATCTTGTTCCTGCTGATACCAGCGGAGCACGTATAATGCAGTTCTTCATCAATTCTTGCCCGCACGTCCCGTACGATCTCCGAGGCAACCAGCGTGACGATATCGTCCCAATCGGGGTCATCTTCTTCGGAATGTGAACTGTCGAGATCCACAAGTGCATCTGCCGCCCAGTCCAAGGCGGTCGTGGGCGGCCGTGGCAGAGGCTCCGAGGGATCATCATACGGCGGCGGTCCTCGCAATTCCGGATACCTCTCCAACAACACCGCGTGCACCTGCGCAGATAGATCCAAAAACACCTCATCGATACTCGCCTTCTCCACCCTCTGCGTCTCCCTCGGCAAACTCTCCTTGATCACCGCCAAGATCTTCCTCGATTCAATCCGGTACGGATCCAACGAGACTTTCCTCGTCGCGATCTCTTTCCACGCATCTTCGCAGTATTCCCATTTCGCATCGCCTTCTTTCCACGTTGCGACGTGTTGGCAGATGATGTCGGGGCATTTCTCTTTTGCCTCGGCGACGGTGACGTGTCGACTGAGACCGTATGCGCGGGCTGGGTAGTTGATGGCGATGAGGCCTTGCCATTGTTGGACGGCGAGGGGTTGGTCGGCGGGTAAATCCAGCCGCACCAACTCGCATTGTGCGTAGAAGGCATCGAGATCGATGTGGGCGATTACTCGTAGCGGACAGCTGGTAGCCGAGTGCGCGAGCGTGGAGAGGTGTTTGTATGTGAATTTGGAGCGGCGTTTGCGGCGCGTGTTGGGCGTGGCGGGAGAGGAGGTGAAGGGTTGTGAGGAAGACATGATCCTCGGTGGGAGAATGCTATCTCAGCATGCTTCTTGCTGTGTCTTGGACCCGTAGTTGAGCGAGAAGTGGGTGATTTGGTGTTCGGGTGTATACCGATAGAGATTCATTCACCTCAGTCGCGTGCTACGCGTTTCGATTGCGTCATAAATATATATGCCTCAGGCATCAAAGATTCGACCCAACGTACATGAATCTGGCACAGGCACCGACATTACTAAAAGGAACGGATCTTACAATGTCTTGCGTTCTCTAACTCGATACGACTCCCTACATCGTCCACTATGGAATGCACGGTTAAGCAGAAGATTAAATGCTGGGTCTACTTCTGGCGAAGCGGCGTCCTCTCCGAAATCGATGTGAAGAAATCATGGTTCAGGGAACGACTTTCTATGAGCAATGGATAACACTATTGAACGAGGAAGGCCCTGATCCCGACAATGTTCCGTCGTCCCGGATTCATGAGAGGGAGGAACCCTGGCACCAGCTATGCGATTTGATCATGTCGACGTCGATCGAGACTCTTCGTCAGCTAGCTCCGGAGGAAGAGTATTGTGTTACCTTGCACGAATATCTTGACACTCCTGCCTATTGCTTCCTATTACTCTCAGTGAGAGACGAAGACAAAATGAACCGAACTCACCACAGGTCCAGAGGATGGTGCCGCATGTGACCTTGCTCCAGTGGCCAAGAACGTGCTCAATGTTCCTAGATTCCAATGCAAGGGAATTCGTGTTGATTCACAAGGAAGGACACTGGCCTGGTGGTACCGAGCATGTTCGAGCATCAAATGGTCGGAGGTACACGTTCAAAGGTCTGCGGAAGAACGTAAGGCGTTCTGAGACGGGCGAGATCGCCCACGATGCCCTTGATGCCACGTAAGGCTTCTTGAAGAAGCACGAGGAGCTGTTGTCCCAAGAAATCGAGCTTGTCCTCGGCGTATTGCTTGATAAAGATACCAGAGACATCGGAAATGACGCCTCGAGGATAGCCGGCCTTCTCTTGTCTCACGAAGTCGATCCGTCAACATAGTTGAAAGAACCCCCAGGTTGAAGCTCTCGTGGTCTTCAATTCCGGCGCTCCGTTGTCTATCCGGCAGTCTGTCAATACGGGCCTTTTATGTAGCATTACCTTGGTTGTAGAAGCTCACAGCTGAAGTCTGAACTGCGAACTGCGCTCGCAGTCTGTCCTCGAAGCGTCGGAAGACGCTGAAAGGTTGAAGCGCACGCGTGTAGCGATGGAAACTGCATTTGCGAAGGCTCCATAGGCATCGGTTACACTCACAGTCTCGATCGACTGGCGCGAGAGGATTTGACTTGCTTCGCAGAAGCACTCCTTACAAATGTCGTTGCCTGCCCACGTATACTGTTCCAAAGCGATCTGCTTCAACTCCGAAATCTCCACCTCTAGCTTGTAGCCCCGAAGGATTCAATGCTGTTTCATGTCGCGTGCCCAAAGTAATTGTCAGAAAACAGGGAGCCGAATCTTCCAGCTCCTCTCACTTGGACGCTGTTGGTAAACAGTCCAGCATCGACCTGACCGCAGTCTCGGCGACCAAGGCCACCAAGTTGATGTCTCTCGCAGGGTGATGAGGATATAGTGGCGCGTGGCTTGTCGATCGTACGGACCCGTGTGCCTTGAAGGAGTCACTTCTGCGTCCGGAGGCGCTGTTGGTCGGTTCAGGGGTTTCATAATCGCTCGTTCAGCAGTCTCACTCGGTTTGTAGAGACGCCGCACTCGTAAAGCGGCTCTTCCACCACCGGGCGCGGATTCTGCTTTCACAGGCAGGGCGAGAACACTCGCAAAAGACCCAGGCCACCGGAGTGGTGATCTGTGAGCGGAAAACGCGCCATGGCTGCTCAAGCAGGTTATACAGAGTCTCGGAGCACCCTCCGCAGGTGTTGGCTCCAGGGGCAGGAGGTTGGGGGTGCGACGGAGGAGAAAGGGGAAGAGGAGGAACTTAGGAACTTGACGGCGCGCCTCGATCTTGATGTTTGGTGGTCGTTGATGCTCTCCGGCAGGCGTATAAGGTAGTCGATTCTCCTCTCAGTATGGAAACAATCGTGTCTCAGTCGCGTCGTGAGTAGTGCATGTAGGGCTACTTGGCATCTATCAGTGCATCCCACACTAGATCAACGGACAACCTGAGTATCCAGCGGCCCTGTATACCGTGCGTACGCATATTCGCGGTCGCTTGTTGCCTCTGCAAGGGCAATTGTGAATGGGAGATTGACCTTGGGCTCTGAGAGATGTCACTCCTGCGTCGCACTGTCATAATACGCTGACATGGCGGCTGGGTTGGCTCACTCGCTCCGCCAGTCTTCCTCATCGAGGAGGCATGGCGGTGGTAGCTGTTGGTTGTTACCGCCGCCTTCACGGATCTATCTCGGACTCATCCGCCTCCCCGGCCTCCCCTTCGCACGCAAGCGAAGTCATGATCGGGCGGTCAATGGTCGGGGTATACTCCGAGAAGAAGGCGTAGATGCTTGTGCTTGTCGAGGGATGTAGGGTGTACAGACGTATGCAGGCGCGTACGTGTGGGCGGAGAGGGAGTGGCTCCCGCGAACTGAACGTTCCGTCTCGTGGACGCGAAACGTGGGACCTCGGAAGGGCATGGCACTGGAACAGGCAACTTGATCAGGATGGATCCGGAGTGGACGAGTGCAGGTGGTGATGATGATGATGATGATGGTGATGACAAGAGAAGACGTGCAAGACGAGTCCCGTCGGAGCGTAGACGAGCGTAGACGAGCGTGTAGGTGGTGGCAGTGGCAGTGGCAGTGGCAGTGGGTCGTCGCTTTCTAGGCCCACGCCCGCAGCGCTCGGCGGGATGTCATATACCTTACCCCCGACAGAACTTCTGTCGGTCGTCTCCCTCTCTTCACACTCCACTCCCGCCCATTTCCTCGATCGACCAGCCAACCCATACTCAGATGGTTCTTCCACCATGGATGGGGTAGCAGGTCCCTCCACTTCACACTCCCCCGATGGCCAGCAGCCCGTGGAAAAGGTGAAGATCCTGGCCCCATCCATCCAACCTTGGACTCCAGTGCCCTGCCGAGAGAGACACGCTCGCGGGGATCTCAGCGCTGACACGACCGTCTCCATCAGGGCGCATCATCGCCTTCCACCGAGACCGACACGCCCTCGTCGAGCGGCAACCAGAAGAAAATCATCGAGGTCGCCTGCTGGCCCTGTCGCCGGCGCAAGGGAAAGGTATGAATTGACACCTCGACGTCCACGGTCCGGCGAAAGCGGAGGGGATGGATCAATGCTTATCGTGACCACTCTCCGACAGTGCACCGGCGAGCGCCCAGCGTGTTCGTCGTGCCTTCGCCGCGCCGTCGAATGCTCCTACGAGTACGAAGAAGGCGTTACGCGCCTCGGGTCGCTGCGAATGAACCTCCAAAAAGCCACTTCGCGCGCCGAGAGCCTCCAATTCCTCTTCGAACAGCTGCGCACCCGCTCCGACAACGAAGCCGCATGCCTCCTTGCCGTCATCCGAATGGGCGCCGACATTGACATTATCTGTCAGAAGTTGAAGAGCGACCCAAACTTCCTCTTCGCTTCGCCGGACTTGTCAGCCCTGATGTCCCAAGCCTGAGAGTACGGGACTCACGGGACGAACCTTACAGGTGCAAAGAGATCCACAGTCGTTGCTGATCATCGGAGCAGAGCCCGCCTCCGCTATGACCAACGACTGCACTCAATCAGTCCCAACATCATTCGAGATCTGTCCATGGGACCTTTTAGTTTTGATTGTCATGTTGTCGGCAGTCTCGGGCAAGTCTACAAGTAGCAGCATCGTAGGGCAGTTTTTACAGCAATATACCGTTGGCGCTTCGCTGACCTTAAACAGGATCGGGCTAGTATTACTCCATTTGGATTCTGCATGACATGTGAACCTAGAGGCGCCTAAGAGACAGACCAAGATGTGCCTATGGTGCCACGTCCTCGAAGCCACCGTGGCTGCTAGATTATACCTCAAAGCGAGATTCAAATACTGGCAAGTTTAGATTCGGCCTACGGCGTATGACAAAGATGCGCTAGAGCGACGTGGCAGAGTTTGTGAGCAGGTCAGTGTTCGTGGCTGATCGACCATAGACTGCATTAGCGAGATCTATCTATTTCACAAGAGCTGATACGCACAACGTCAATGCGAATGCCCCCACTGTGTCAGAAGAGGAAGAAGCATTCCGCCAACTGTGATCAACGTATCCGTGAGCATCGGCCCTTGAGACTTCGATGGAGGCGCCACGTGCGCAGTGTACGGATCGTCCATCGGTACGCCGGCGTACCCATTCATAGCATGAGGTTCATGCGCGTGGTCGTCTGAGCCATTCTCTTGCATGGTATGCATGGCCACGTAGAGAAATGTTCCGCCAGAGAATAGGAGCAAGACGCCAGTGACGAACTCAGTGCTTGCGCTTTCTCCAAGCGAGCTGCTGGAGAATCCAAGAAGATGGACCGCCGCCCATGTGAGAAGCGCGCCCACGGGTGCCGCGAGCGAGAACACAATGAGGTGAGCGCGAGCCATCCGTTTGGATAGGCCCTGCTTCAGCAGAACGGACGTAAGTCCGAACGCCGCAGGAGCCTTGTGAATCATCAGTGCGATGAAGATGATGAAGCTGAGATGGCTGCCGGCTGCAGTGGAAGAGGCTCCGAGCGCTATTCCATCCGCTGCAGCGTGTATTACTAAGCCGACTGTGGTTGAACTAGGACGTGTGCTAGCACCGGCGGAAGTTGAGCTAGCAGCCATTGTGTCTGCGGCTGGTGGCCCGGCATTTTCGTTCGAGAGAGATGGCGTACGGTCGAAGCTGAACTGGTTCAGGCTAATATGGAATCGCTGCGGCTGTGTCGAGGAGGTGGCGGTTTGTGGTATGGTATCAATGAGGTACATAAGTATGAATCCCAGTATCAATGATATGCCGATCCATGCGTGAGGCTCGTAGTCTGCAGTATCTGCATCGCTTGCGGATCCGGACGTAGAACCGCTATGGCCGCCTGTCACGGGCACGCCAGGCTCATGTCCCTGATCTGAAGAAGTGGGATTCGATTTTGCTGCGTCTTCAGCAGATTGATGTCCATCATCGGGACCTGTGCGGAGGTCTTTGTCGACTCTTCCCGGGTTGTTGGAGTCATATGCCAGTGGGAACGGTTCACGTTTTTGGGCAGTCCATTCGTATTCCACTGCATTCTGCATAGCTCCTGATCTTGAATTCAGCGCCAGACCTCGCGCATTGTGACGATGCCCAACGCCGCTCGCACTGTACAGTGTCTCGGCTCCTTCCGGTATAATGACGATCAAAGATGTTCCTACCAAGATACCTGTCCCTAATGCTGTGATGATGCGCCGTTGTCGTGACGAGAGGGAGAATGAAAGAGGCAGGGAACCGGCGAGGAAGGAGCTGTCGCACTTGTCAGAGAGATGTCTCTTGTGTGTCTAGCTTTTAAACTGCTCTTACGCGACTCCCATAACAATGCTCAAGAAGAGCAACATGAAAAGGCCATCCCACATTGTGCTTTCTAGAGGCGCGGCGCCGGCCTCAGCTTCCCTGGTGAGGTGCTGTTTGCGCGCGGTGTCTGATTCGTAGAGTCAATTGTCCTTATTATCGCGACATGTTAACGAGCGCCGATACGTTTTTCCCGCATGAATTTTGTGAATGTCGTGAAGCGTGAGATGTCGACGTTGACACTTTTCACATGCGCTGGCCAATGCTCCCAAACCCGATCCCTGACGGGTGACAGACAGCTAGCCGAAACCTTGAGCGGAGCCAATTCCGCTCTTAGCGCGTTGGGTCGCTGAAGCACTGGACAGCTCCTGTGTTGCGTTGCGACTGCATTCTACAACCACGACATCGGCACAGCTCTTTTGACGTCCTATAGGTATCCAATCGCATCGCAGCGACAATGTCAGAGACGTACGTTTCGCGCAATTGCGAGCACAATCCAGCACGCTTACCACCCTCCGACAGTCGGTCTTTGGCAGTTGCGGTCCCCGAAGACACCATCGAACAGGCCTCAGATACGAATGGTTTGAAACGGCGGCATTCAGAAGTTTCGGAGCAGGAGAGCAAGCGGCGGCGAACAAGTCCGGGTAAGAATTCACCAACAGCGACGGAGGATACGGCCCACTCGGAACAACGGCAACAGGCCGAGAAGGACACAAGCGCGAATATCGAAAGCACAACAAAGCCTGCGACGATAGAGAACCCGCCGACCGCCAGGGGACCACGGAGAAGAGCTGGAGTACCTGATGAGAAGCAGCGCAGCAAGCGACTGTTCGGTGCGCTTCTCGGAAACTTGAACCAGCCAGGCGGCGAGAAGACATCGAAGCGACGTGCGGAAATTGAGCAACGAAGAAAGGCTGAGCTCCAGAAGCAGGATGACGAGCGCATCGAAGATCGACAGCGAAGACTGGAGCATCTTGCCATTCAGCGCAAGAAGGAGCAGATAAGAGTTGACGAGGAGAACGTATGTTGTGAAAATCTGCAAAGACGTGATGTCTAGGCTAACAGGATGTGCAGATGCACATACGGCATCAACATCTGCTGCACACTGCGAACTGTCTCCAAACTAAAGCAGAGCCGCCATTAGTAGGTCTTGCAAATATCAACATGCAGCACAGGGATTTGAGGCTAACGATATGCAGTACTATCGTCCCTGGGATCTCTTACCCGACGAAGAAGACCGAATCGATGACCAGCTCAAGGAAGCTCGTGAAAGGGTTGACAGAGAGCTTGCGGAGTTTGAAGAAGAGAAACGGAGAAGACTGGGTGACTTGGAAGGATCAAACGGCACGTCTTCGTCTTAATGAGCATCTCTACGCATGCTAACATGTAGCAAAGGCGACAAGCGTGCTGAAGAAGCTCCGGGGCGTGCTCATAGCGCTACTCCAGAAGTCGATGCAGAGAAGCCCCCAGAAGCTGTTGACGAACAAGTGCAGAACGGCGATACTGACCAAGATCTATCAAACGGCTCTGCCAACGACGAAAGCGTTGCAAAGGAGGCCGAGACTTCCCAGCTCGACTCAGCTGCACCTGCAGAGGCTGAGGAGTCAACAGAGGACATTCACTCAGGGAAAGCTGACGAGGTGGAAGAAGGTAAGGTGCAGGGGGAGGAGAAGAAAGAGGAGGAAGTGGAAGAGGACGGCGAGCACGTCGTCGAAGGCGATGAGGATACCGTGGTTTATTGAGGTCAAGTTGTAATCATCATAGCACTTTCACCAGTCGCACCCGAGACTATGTGCGTGCCGAAGCCGGTGAGAATGAGAAGCTGGGCGAATGACCTACGTTCTCGGACACTTGATCGGACACGTCGACATCGAGCACGAATTCTTGATTGTCGGTTGGTAGTGGCACCCGCGTTTCCCCTGAAGCGTGAAACACGACAAGAAACCCCGAACCTCGGTTGTCAGCTTCCAGCCCGACCTCTTTCCATCTTGGCTGAGCAGCAACAGCTCCAATATCTCATATGCGTACACTTTTTCTTTCTCGATAGTTCCGGCCTTATTATAGAATCGCACACCAAATAGGCTCACCATGACAAATCAAATCGACAAACTCCGCGTCACAGGCGACAATCGTTACACAAGGAAATCCACCGTAGTCAATGGCAGGAAGTGGTGTAAGTCAATACAACTGACCAGATCTATCCGGGCAGAAACACCCAAAAAAAAATTGAAAAAATAGAGGGGACATGCTGATGCGTTTAGATTACCTCGACGCCCCTTCCTCAGCACCGGAACGCGGCACCATCTTCCTCATCCACGGCTTCCCCGACCTCTCCTTCACATGGCGCTATCAAATCCCCCTCCTGACCTCCCTCGGCCTCCACTGCATCGCTCTCGACTGCATGGGCTACGGCTCCACGGGCACCTCCGACTCCCTCTCAAATTTCGGTTTCAAAGCCCACGCCGACGCCATCGCCACCATCGCCCAGGAAAACCACATCTCCCACGCAATCATCGGAGGCCACGACTGGGGCGGCATCACCGTCTACCGAGTCGCGCAGTACTACCCTTCCCTGATCACGCACATCTTCAGCGTGTGCACGCCCTTCACGCCGCCTGTGGAGGCATTCATCGGGACGCGGGAATTGGTGCGCAGCGGGAAGGTGCCGCAGTTTGGGTACCAGTTGCAGTTTGGGAGCGAGGAGGGAGTCGTGGAACGGGCGGTAGATGGGGATGAAGGGAGGATGAGGAAGTTTTTGAATGGGCTTTATGGTGGGAAGACGGAAGGTGGGAAGAAATTTATGGATCCCCGGACCGGGGTTGATTTGGGGATTGTGGCGAAGGGGGAGGTTGAGAGGAGTGTTCTGATGAGTGAGGAGGTAATGTTCTCTCTGTCTTTTCATTTCCTTTTTTTTTTTTTTGGTTCGATCTGCGCAATGGTATGTATCCCTTTGCTAATGCTTCGACGGTCTCTTAGGAAATCGACTTCTACGTGCAGGAATTCATGAAGAATGGCATCCACGGGCCGTTGAACTGGTACCGAACGCGCAAAGTCAACTGGGAAGATGAGAAATCCATCCCGGCAAGTCTCCGGACGACGATCAGGCAACCGGTGCTCTATATCCTGGCTACCAAGGATGAGGTCTTGACACGGGATATGGGCAGGAATATGGAAACCATGTGTCCCAACCTCACGAGGGGGGAAGTTCCCGCGGGACACTGGGCACTCTGGCAGACGCCGGAGCAGATCAATGGGCTTTTGAAAGGGTGGGTTGAAGGCGTGGTCTTTGGCGGGAAGAGTAAGTTGTAGATGAGGGTAGATCTCTGTACAAAGTCTCGTGCAGCCTCTTCAATTTCCTCTATGCATATGCCTTATTTAGGACTTCAATTCTCGCTTCCTGGGCCCATGATCCTGGACTCCTTATGCTTTGCTGTCGCAGATTGTACAGCTCGTCAATGAAGGCGGGCACAAAAGTTCCAGGACCCTTGACGTCTGATCTCTGTGCTGCTCGCTCTGCTGCGATTTCATACATCAGGATCGCCGACACAGCAGCCAGTAGCTTGTCCTCGCGCTCGACGGCCATGACACTCGCGATCGTGGTGCCGAGTGTGCAGCCACTACCGGTGATCTCGCCCAAGAACTCGTGACCATTGCTGATCGTGACCGTCCGCTCACCGTCCGAGATGACATCCGTGCTGCCAGTCATGAGGATAATGTTGTGTTCTCTCGCAGCGGTGCTCTCGACCAGAGCGATCTTCTCCTCCAGCGATAGCTGCGAGGCTCCGGAATCGACACCGTGTTGCTGGAAGCCCGTGGCGCCGGACACGGTACGGATCTCCCCTTCGTTTCCCTTGATTACATCGAAATAACCTCCTGCCATCAGCGCCTTGACGCCGTCTCGTCTCTGCTGTGTGGCGCCGGCTCCGACGGGGTCGAACACGACAGGAGCGCCGACCTGGTTGTAAGCAGCCAGTGCTTTGAGATGGTTGCCGCGGATCTCGGGTGTTGTTGTGCCCATGTTGATGACGAGACTTCCGCCCAGACCAGCGAGATCCGACGCTTCTAAGCCGTTGTTGGACATGATGGGCGACGAGCCGATTGCCAAGGCCACATTTGCGGCGAAGTTCTGGACGACGAGGTTGGTCATGTTGTGACAAAGAGGCTTCTTGTCAGCCATGCGCTTGATGATGCCGGGTGCTTTTGTGATAATGTCCTGGCGTGAAAGCGGTGTCTTGCTGGCTGAGGATCCAAATGGAGGTGGTGTTTTCACAAGGCTGCTGAGATTGCTTGCGGCTTCTTGTGGTGTGTCAGAGGCCACGATGGCACTGACCACGGCCACGCCATCGAGTTTCTTCTTTGGCGAGGCGGTTTGGTAGAGCACTCGCTGAGCGTTGGAGGCGTTGATCCCACCAATACAGACGGTCTTGACATGGTAGCCATGGTCCGCAAGTGAAGACAGGACATACTGTACACCTGCGGTTCCAATGATGGACTTGGTGTTCTCCTTTGTTGGAGTTGCATAGACGGTTCCGATGCCCAGGTAATCCGCGCCGTCCCTGGCAGCAACGAGAGCCTCCTCCTCACTGTTGGCAGTAACACCGATGATGGCATCCGGACCCAGAATTCGGCGAGCCGTCTTCAAGTCGAGATCGTCCTGGCCAACATGGACTCCCTCCACGCCGGCAGCCAGAGCGACATCGATGCGGTCATTGATGAGCAGTGGCACATTGGCCGCTTTCGTGATCTTGTGCAAGTCCTTCGCTATCCGCACCAGATCGGCCGTGTCTGACGTCTTGTCTCGGTACTGCACAATGGTGACTCCTGCCCTCACACGTGAGCAACGCATCGCAGATCCTGGAACATGGCACGAGCTTACCTCCCTCCACGGCTGCCTGGACCACGGCCACCAGATCCTTCTCGCCCAGAATGGCTGGCGTGGAGTCGGTGACGAGGTACAGCGAGTAGTCGACGGCTTTGGGTGGCATGGTCGGTCTCTGTGCTATGAGCTGGTAGTCCCGTGTACTAGTGCCATGTACACTCGGAGATTGAATTCTTTGGGGGCAGAGTTGGAGGGCTAGAAGCCGATCGGGAACGTCATTCGGATTGCTAGGTATTCTCTAGGTACATCCCGTCGGTAGACCATCTCCCGTGTACTGCATAGCCACCGTATACAGACCAGCGCAATTGACAGGTCCCTTTCAAGACATGCTACGATATCAACATCCGGATTCCGGGCTCTCGCTCATGCATGCACAGCATGTATGCACGTCGTTTGGGCTGACCGGTTACACAGCCTCCGTATTTGGATTAGACTATATCCGCCCCGATGACGCCTGCTGGAGACGACGATGGCAGGTGACAAGAGGGGGGTGATATGTCCACACGCGCGGCAATCTAGGTCTTCCGTGCGGTCGGAGTGCGATATTCACAGGAACGGAACAAACTTGGAAGGCACAAGCACATTGTGCGCAAGGTGAGATGTCGGTTCGTGATCGGCAATCGGCTTCGTCGCCACATCGCCACTACTGCCTTCCAGTTGTGTGCTTGCCGGGATTATGGGTAGTGCCGTCGGGCCGTGCAGATTTGGCTTTTACGTCCTCCTACTCCTGGTCCTTCTTCCTTCTTTCTTCCTTCTTCCCTTCCCCCAACGCACACCTACGTCGACCACTCCCACCGCCACCCACCAACCACTGCAGCCTTTGCTCCCGGTGCGAGCTTCATCACACACCATCAACTCCAGCAAACCCGTCAACCATACCATCAGTCAAAATAGGCGACCTTCCCTCGCCGCCCGCCGTCACCATACCCGCACTCACCCTTCAAGGAATCCACCCACCCGCCACGCACACTTACCCAGAGTATAGTGCAGGGTATATGTATCCGTCCCACGCGAACGCCTTTTCAGTCGACCCGCCGCCTGTGCAGCCGCAACCATTTCGCATAACGCGAAGACCCCGTAGTACTTCCCACGAACGAAACAACGGTTGACTCGCAGCCTAAGCCCATCTCGGGAGCAATCAAAGACAATCAGCCGGAAATCCAAATCCAAACTGCATACCACAAAGCCCATAGACCTGCGCACGTAGCAGCAGCAGCAGCAGCAGTAGCAGCAGCAAACGCTTGCTCACATCAACTGCATGTCTCTGTCAGGCATCACGTCTGGATCCATCCTCGCCCTCCCCTCCAAGCCGCTTGCTCGTAGCCAAGTCTAGAATTTACAAGACAAAACCGCAATCATGGCCAACGTCAATATTCGTCGCGATGTCGCCGACCCCTTCTACCGTTACAAGATGGAGCGTCTCCAAGCCAAGGTCGAAGGCAAGGGCAACGGCATCAAGACCGTCGTCGTCAACCTGAGCAACGTCGCTCATCAGCTTGCTCGGCCTCCGAACTATGTCATCAAGTACTTCGGATTCGAACTTGGTGCTCAGACCAATGTCGACCCAAAGGACGACCGTTGGATCATCAACGGGTCTCATGAGGCAAGCAAGCTCCAGGACTACCTCGATGGCTTTATCAACAAGTTTGTCCTCTGCAAGGACTGCAAGAACCCCGAGACCGTCGTCAATATCAAGGATGGTGAAATTCTCCTGGACTGCAAGGCTTGCGGCAAGATCACCAAGTCCGACATGCGCCACAAGCTTGCCTCCTTTATCATGAAGGACGCGCCCAAGAAGGGCAAGAAGGACAAGTCCACAAAGAAGGCCGACCGCAAGGCCCGCAAGGAAGCCGAGCGCAATGGCACTGCTGGTGATGATGCCAACGGCAACGGTGCTAGCCCAGGAGACAGCGGCTCTGACCAGGGCGCTGATGACGAAAATGGCGATGGTGCCGCGGACGGGGGTAGTGACGATGAACTCACTCGCAAGATCAACGAGCAGGCCAAGGAGCTCAATGAGCCGGAGATTCAGGAGAAGGAGGTCGAATGGTCTGTCGACATGTCCGAGGAGGCCATCAAGGCTCGTGCCAAGGCTTTGCCAGACGACCTCAAGGGTGCTCTGGTGCTTGAGAACGGCGACGACGAGGACGACGGCCCTAACTCCTACGACGAGCTCGGCAAGTGGATCGAGGAAAAAGCCAAGGAGGAAGCTGGCGTCGCCAAGGTCAAGGACGTCGATATCTACCTCAAGGCCAAGGAACTCGGCATTGAGTCGAAGCACCGCACCCCCGCGGTTTTGGCCCAGACCATCTTCGACAGCAACGTTCTCAAGCAGGTTACCCAACGAGCTGCTATGCTGAAGAAGATGATCACATCCGAACGCCACGAGAAGGCCTTCCTCGGTGGTATTGAGCGCTTCGTTGGTATCGAGAAGCCGGAACTCATTCCTATCGTCAGCGGTATCTTGGTACAGGTCTACCAGAATGACATTGTCAGCGAGGAGACCCTCAAGGCCTGGGGCGCCAAGGCTAGCAAGAAGTACGTCGACCTCCAGACTTCCCGCAAGGTTCGCAAGAGCGCCGAGAAGTTCCTGGAGTGGCTCGAGAATGCCGACGAGGAGGATGAGTCGGATGAGGACGATGAGTAGACTCCTGACGGGCTGTGACGAGACTTGTCGGAAGTTCGGGCGAGACTGTGTGGACGTGGAACCAAATTGTGAATCTCTGCTCTTGGTGCATTGGGTTTTGGCTTTACTCAGATAGTGTTTGCGGGGTGTGGTCATTTAGCTACTCCACCTAATAGACTTTGCGTTGCGATGGAACTCCTCGTCTCCGTGAGTTGTGAATGTATTTAGTCTTGATCACATGCCTCAGGCATCTCTTGGCGCGAGCTCCAACCTCAGTTCCTCACGTTCCACCAATCATCAGGCCCGATACTTCAACCGCAACAACAAAAACCTCAACTCTCATGCGCGCCAGCTTAAATTGAAATCTTTCTGCTTCTTTCCGTTGCTTCCAAGACACAAACATCTTGCTCGCAGCACAGCCATTCGCCACTATGGAGCCGTCTCTTCGGAACACGCGCGAACTCTCTTGTATGCTGGGCCAAACCCGAACAGTCAACATCACAAGACTGACAATGAACCACACAGCCCGGATCGACAAAATGCAATCCGAACTCCTCAGACGTTTCCAAGCCCTAGTAGATCTCACAGCGTCGGTGAAGAAGAAAGACCGGAGCGCGACGGCCGTCGTGCAATATCAGATCCAGTCGGAGACGAAAGCTCTGGTGAGTTGGGCCCGCAATCCATCCCATAGAGCCCGTGATGGATGCATCATTCTGTGCTGATTTTGCTGATTGTTGTAGATCAAGTCTGTAGAGGATGTGCAGAGTTTGATCCGGCAGTTACAGGAAATGTGGCTCTTTGGGCAGCTGGATACGCTGGGGGAGTCGCAGGTGCAGAAGGCAACGGAGGAGAATGCGAGGGTTGTTGCGCTGTTGTTGGGGCAGTTGGCGGAGAAGGGGTTTGGTGTTGGTGTCGATGGTGTTGGTGTCGATGGTGGTGGGGTGGAGGATGGGCGGATGGAGTGAGTGGGTGGGTGGGTGGGTGGGTGATTTGCGACGGCCTATACTTCGAATGGCGAAGGTTCATGGCATACACGGTCTTTCTGTATGTCCCCGGCGCGAATCTGGAACTCCGGGAGGCGGATGGCGCGGAAT
Organism: Lecanosticta acicola; assembly: GCA_963674455.1. Lineage (NCBI taxonomy): Eukaryota > Fungi > Ascomycota > Dothideomycetes > Mycosphaerellales > Mycosphaerellaceae > Lecanosticta > Lecanosticta acicola. The sequence continues at coordinate 62,790 of CAVMBE010000063.1, forward strand.
TCGCGTTGCAGTGAGCAAAGGATCTTCACGCATGAGACGCCTTCTGGTCTGGCGGAGAATGAGATGCGAGGTCCGTACGAAGTCGGGATTGTCACGAGGCATAGCAGCAGGCTGATCGAGTCAGAGGCTGGACCTACCTGGCATATAAACGACGGAAGATCCGCAAATCGCCGAGATAACTTCCAGCAGAGGCCTTCTCGAGACTCGCCAATGGCTCAAGGACCGGACATCAAAAGGCGCATCTGGACCCTCAGAGCCGTAGCCTGCTTCACAGATGCTTACTCGAGTTCGTCAGTCATGGGCCTCTGATTGTTGAAGAGTGTGATAGACAAACAAGCGTACGCAAAGGCCGAAGCAAGACGTGAAATGAATGAAGCTCCCAGTGCCGTCGAGGAGTGCTTGAGAGATGTAAAGGAATTCTCAAGACCATCACAGCTTCGCACTCATCACACCACCACCAATACTCTCCTCCACCAACCTCAAAACTTTCCTCGCCACACCCACAGAATTCTGATACCCACCCCCAGCATTCCCATACGAATGCACCACTTTCCAATCCCCCACAACCTCCCTCTCAACCCTCGGCCCTCCCTCCCTCCCAGGCCTCAACCCAGCCTGAGCACTCACAACCTCAAACCCACCATCCTCCCCCGTCAACAACTCCGGTGCCATCCAACTACACCGTTCCAAAATACTCCCAATAACTTCCGCATCCGTCTCCCCACTCCATTCCCCCCGCTCCTTGGTCCCGCCCAGAATCGTCGTGCCCGACCCCGGCCGCGGGATCACATACGAACTCATCCCCCGACTGATCTCCCCCCCACCATGATACCGAGTCCTCGTGGCGCTCGCTTCGCCCTTTACAAGAACCGTCTGCCCTCGAATGGGAACCATGCCCTCATCGCCACAGATCGCCCTCGCGCCGAGACCCGTCGCATTCACAAAGACATCTACTCCCCCTCGGCCGAGGATTTTCGAAATCCCCTCTGCCGTCGTCAGGGCTTTCTCCAACCCGCCGTCTGTGGGGAGTCGGGATTGGAAGAGTATGGCGCCGCTCGCGCGGGCGCGTTCTTGGAGGTAGACGAGGTAGCGCGGGACGTTGACCGAGCAGGCGCGGGAGGTGGCGCCCCAGCGGATGCGTGGCGCGTGCGGAGGGGAATCGCGATTGATGGAGAGGATCGGATCCCGCAGGAGGGAGAGTTGTTTGAAATTTTTGACGTGGACTGCCCACCAGAGGTCTTCGTGGATGTGTGCGGAATCCCAGTAGTGGATTGATTCTTGCATCTAGAAAGAGAAAGCAATAAGACTGCCAGTCAGAAATCTCCATTTCGAATTCTTCTTCAAAGGATAAAGGATAAAAGGGTGGCCGGGTGGGTGGTGAACGAACAGACTTACTTTGAGTCCAGATCTCGGCAATCCGTCATCCCGCGCTTCTCTCTCCAGCAGTTCTTCCCAATACTTGAACGTCTGGACGTCCCAATCGCATTGCTCCGGCTCATCGACCGTAGCATGGGTCCGCCAATGCGCCCCGGCCCACGGCGAGGTATACTCTATACTCTCATCTCCAGGAACATGAGCGGCGATGATGGTGACTGTATACCCAGCTTCCGCGAGCCAGACGGCATTCGTGAGACCGATGACACCAGCGCTATTTGTTTGTTTAGTTTTTGATGCGGAAGGGAAGGGAAGGAGATGTTGTACGTACCCGATAACGACGACGTGAGGTCTTGATGCCATTCTTCACGATGGTTTTCGGCTTGGGAAGGGGCTAGTAGATTGAGGAGCTTTTTCATTCATACATATATATGTATACGTATATGCAATGTCGATGAAGTGAAGTTATGCCGGCGTTTCGCTGAGGGATGCCGATGCCGGCCGGCATTGATCCTTGCCCGATAATTGGAGAGCTGAACGAGACAGCCATCAGATAGGCCAAAAGTCATTCCGGCCTTTCCACTCCGACCATAGAACTTCTTTTGCGTGCTGTGATATTCAATTTCAAGAGCTGTCCTTCTTGCATTGGCGGAGCTTTTGAGCATCGACTCCTTCTCTGGCAGCGCGGCCGGTGAGCGGCCTCATACCTGCTTGAGGCGGTCTGGTGAAACAAATGAGAGTCGATCTTATCATGAATTGGATAATTCTTTCACTGTAAGTCAGTTGACGTGATCCCTAATCATTACACGAAGTAAAAGTGTATGTACTTCGCCAACTCGAACCAACTCTTTTTCTTGCCCTACCTTGGCTCCGCGTCAGCAATTTCCGCTTCATCAAGAGCCCAGACAACACCCATGCCAGCGTCAGGGGCAATTTCCTGACCGTCCTTGCCCACAAGAACAGCTCTTGCCTCTCCATTTTCGTCGAGGTTGAGCGGATTTTTGAGATGACCGACCAAACAGAAAGGAATGGGAGTAGTAGAGAACCAGCGAAGAGAAAACGCAGCGGAGGTACCCCAGTTCAGCTTGCTCGCCCAAGAAGGCTTCGCCATCCGCGGATCAGGGGCTGAGGTCATGAGAGCCTGTTGAAGAGGGTTGCGTGAATTGACTGCAGAGGAAAGACAGGATCTATGGGCAGGTGGACTTACATAGCCCTGAAACGCCATGCTCTTGTTGACGCTGAAGAGCAATATGACTCGCCGAGATGTGTTGAAGGCTTTGGCGAGGAGCTCTTCGTTCTTCTCCTGTGTCGCCCACACGTTCTCTCGCTGGGCTGCAATTACGTTTTCATGGTTCCAGGATTTGATCATGAAATATCGAACACCTGAAAGTTAATCAGACCATTTCATCGAAGTGAAGCAGAAGAAGACGCGCAAAGACCAAACACAAGCTTTTACGAGGGTATCTCTGTCCTATTCAAGCCCAACTTCCAAACGCCGAGCAGCCACGACGAGCTGCCACTCCGGCGACCCGCAACTGCTGTTGCTTGCTGCTGCTAAGTGCCAATTGCAAAGAAAGAGGGCGCCGTGGGAGTCTGAAGGGTGGCTCTAACGGGGACGGGGGTTGGACTGACCGCCTTTGCGTAAATCGAGAGCGGCGCTGCCCCGATACTGAGGCTGCTGCGGCTGCCGAGGGTATGAGTTGTTGCGGTTGTTGCCGCCAAAGGCACCGCGTGAACTCTTGCGAGAAGGCTGACGAGGCGCGTAGTGGTCGTAGGCTTCACCTTCACGGCGATAGTACGATTGGCGACGTTCGAGAGATGAATCTCTGCTCCTCGATCCATTGTACTCGTCGAAGGAGCGGCGTCGCTCTTCAGGATAGCTGAGGCGGCGCTCAGATTCGGTCGGAGTAGGAGTCTGAGGCTGGCGAGCCGTGCCTGGTCGAGAGTTGTCTGGCGAATCCATGGCTCCGCGGATGCGAAAGCCGCTATTGTCGTCTCGGCGTCTTGACTTCTCTGCAGGGAGACCGCCAGGAGAATGCTCGCGTTTGAGGCCATTGGCCTTGGGCGGAGCTTTCTCGGCTGGCATAGTGGAAGGCAGAGGCGGTGGAGCCATGGTGGTGGTTTGCATAGGCGTTCCAGTCCTACGAAGATCAGCATCGTAGAGAAGGGGATCCTCACTTCACTCACCTCAGCGACAGCTGCGCTTGTTCTTCCTGCCTCAGTTTCTCCAGCTGCTCCTGGATACGAACCTGCTCCTTCTCGAGTTCGATGCGGGCCCTGTACGTCCGCAGTTTCGAGGTTCGGTATTCGACGTCGTGATAGCCTGTTATCTCGAGCCAAGCTGGCAGATCAGCGTAGTAGGTATTGGAGAGGTTAGTGGGACGAGTTGGGTTCTGAGTAGGGTTCTTTGGCGTCTCAGGAACGCTGTGAGCCTTGACCGATTTGTCCCCCTCTTTGCTGTGTTTGTTTTGAATGTTGGAAGTTCCGTTGATGTTGTTCTGAGCAGGCTCCTTTGGGTGTGGAGTCTTCTGCGCTGCGAGAGCTGCAGTCTGAGCATCCGCAGCCGCCTTTCCGGCGTTGAGGAGAGCCTCGACGCCAGACATGCCACTCGGCGGCTCTACGTTGTTCACCATCATGTTCCCTGCCTGTGGCTGTTGTTTGACTGTTTGGGCAGGTGCCTCTTGCTGTCCGGGAGGCACTGACTCAGAAGGCGTCTCTTTTGATCTGGCGGCAGGCGTTCCTGCCGGGCCGTTTGCCTTGCTGGAAGGAGTGCTCTGCCGACTGGCGAGTAACTTGGCGCGCAGGATCTCAGCTCTGCGCTGATTCTCCGCTCTCGCCTCAGCAGTCAGGTGTTGTTGAATTGGGATTGGGGTTTGCTGTTTCTGTTCCTGTCCGACGGAGGTGGGGGCAACAGTTGCCTGTGTGTCGAGTTCGAAAGTCAGTCCATCCACGGATGCGCTCGGTCGCGTACTTACACCTGCCTGCGCGTCGGCTCCGTAGAAGTCGTCGTCGTTATCATCATCTACCTCTCCGGCGTGGGACGGCTGCCGAGGGTCGCCCAGGCCGAACATCGCCGCGGCATTGTTCCAGTCCAAGTCCATCTGGTCTAGATGGATGGCGGAGCGGAGTATCCCACTGCACAATGGCGATGTTTTGACGTGCACTGTTTGCGAAGCGCGGGAAGCTCTGGACGAGTAGAGCTCAACTTTTCGGAAGTTACTTACACACGGCGCGCGGAGACGGGTACTCCCGTAAACTTTATGCAACCTTCATCAAGATTTGATGGCCTCGATGTCTCCTTGTGTGTTGAGGACGCGTAACTTGGCGCATGATTATGCTGCCGCGATAATCATCGTGCAGCCGAAACTTCGGGTCTCACATCAAGTAAATGAAACGACAGGCACTGCCATCTCCCGGGCCTTCCCTTTTCTCCTCTGCTCCTCGACCTTGTCCTGTTAACATACCTCGACACCACCAGCAGAGAGCTGAGTCAGTCTGTCTTCAGCAAGATGCGCTCTGCCATTTGGGCGCTTTGGCTGGCACACGCGGGGGCTCAGCGGTACAATCCGAGCACATCCAACCAGCAACAGCAACCCTTCCTGCCAACGCCATGTCAACTCCTCCAGGCCACTTTCCCAGACGAAGTCTATGGACCGGGGCATGCCAACTACACCCGCTCGCAAGCAAACTATTGGGCTGCACAGCAATATGACATGACACCCGCATGTCGCTTCTTCCCTACCGGATCGCGGCATATCCAGGAAGCGTTAGCAGACATCATTATCCCAAATAATGTGAGCATCGCTGTCGTCTCTGGAGGCCATGCGTCCACCACGGGAGCTTCCAATGTTGAGGACGGAATCACCATTGACCTGTCGCGGCTCACCGAGGTCAACTTCTTCCTGGATGCTGGCAAGGAAGTCTGGCTCGGCCCCGGGAACCGCTGGGAAGACGTATATCGCATTCTTCAACCATCGAATCTGACCGTTGCCGGTTCTCGATCTGGCCATGTGGGAGTCGGGGGCCACGTGCTCGGAGGTGGTCTGTCTTGGTTTGCGAACCACAGAGGCTGGGCATGCGACGATGTGACCGAAATGGAGCTCGTGACGCCTTCAGCCGAAATTGTCCGCGTCAAACCTCACGAGTTGGACGATCTGTTCTGGTCTCTCAAAGGCTCTCTGGGTGCTCTCGGGATTGTCACGAAGATCAAGATGAAGACGGTCCGGAATGTGGCGGTCTATGGAGGGGCCATGTCTTACGAGCAGAGGTACATTGCAAAGCTTTGCCGTGCTCTCGAGAGACTCGCTTCTGCTGCTGGAAAAGATCCTTCTACACAAGGCTACCTCTCTTTTGCCTGGCTGGAAGCGAAGAAGAGCTTCACCTACTCTGCCTATCTCATGAACACCGACAACAGTTCCACGAGTGATGCACTCTCTGCATTCGAGACCATTCCTCACTCCGGCAACACTCTCCGAAGCATGACCATTGGCGACAGCGCAAAGGAAATCGACCAGAGTAATCCACTGGGAAAGCGAAGATCCAAATTCACGCTGACCACCCTTGCCAACGCGCAAGTCATGATGGAACTCCACGAGATCGTCAAAGCCGTGGCAACAGATACGACCTTCGACAAGGAAGGTGTACTCGGAGTCACGTTCCAGCCACTCACGGTGCCCCATCTCCAAGCTCAAAGCAATATCTTCAACCTGAGCCCCGCCCAAGGACCTCTCCTCCTGATCTCCGTGGAATTCTGGTGGAGCGACCGCTCGAGGGACCCGTCCATCGAGAGCGCGGCCCAAAAGTTACTCAAGTCGATGAAGGCAAAGCTGCAAGAGCTCGGCGCGCTCCATGATTTCATCTACCCGAATTACGCCGCCCGAGACCAGAACCCCTTGGATTCCCTCACCCCTCTGAACCGACGCATGCTCCAGCAAACGAAACGGAAATTCGACCCGCAGAATCTCTGGCAGCAGCTCGTCCCGGGCATCTGGCATATAGACTGAAAGACACAACCTCTCGTTGCCAAGCCATACCTGATCCTCTCCCGGGAACCTCTACAACCAACGACTCTCCGGGCCCCAGAGACACCTATTCCCCCTGCTGCTGCCGCCGCTCATCCGGAAAGGAGCAAGGCTCGGCGTCCGTCTTTCTCCCCCGCCCCACGCGCCACCAGCCTCGTCCTCATGAGTGTAACGGACGCAGAGCTCACGAATATCCGATGAGCTCGGCGACCATGCCAGGGACATCCGTCGGTCCGTCCGTCCATCCAGACGCCAAACAATGACAAAGCCTCCTCCTCCTCCTCCCTTCAATCACCACGACTCTCGCCCGAAGAAGAAAGTACATCCGACAATCGTACCGACGGGGCGAGCCTTTCTGGACACCTACTACCTTCCATCGTCAATAATAACATTGAAAGGAAAAAAAAAAACCGCCCGGATGATGAAACCTAAACAGACAAACGAATCGGGGCAGTCCCAAGACGGGAAATTCCCGAATCCGTGCCATTTATTGTGTATGTACACCGACAAATGGTTACAGTACCTCGTCGTACAGGCCGAACCAATAACAACAACAACAACAACAACAACAACAACAACAACTGTACAACACAAAGTCGCAAAGGGTTCAACCATCATCATAAACATCCAGAATAGAATAATTGCTAGATATACATAAAATGCATGCATGTATGTTTGTTTCTGATTGATTGATTGATTGATTCCATTTTTTTGATTTCCATCATCATACATTTTAGCCAACGATCGCGTTGCGTGTTCTCAGACAACAACGAACGCTTTCTTTTACTTCTTTACTACTGCACATGGAATATACAAGTCTTTCACTTTCACTGTTTCACACATCTCCATGTCGTCCTCCTCCACAGAGTAATCTTCTCAATCCTAGACTTCTTCTCTTCTTCGTCTTTCCACTCTGATTACGCGACGGTACGGCTCTCCCGCCAGGACTCGCGACTGCCGAAGAGGAACCGTTCGTCGTTTCAGAAGCAGTCCGACTGGCCTCCTTATGCACAGGTTTAATAATGGGAGTGGTAGTCACCTCCTCGGGTGGGCGTGACGATCGCTGTCGTGGAGGTGCTTGCGTGGGCGTTCGTCGTGTCGCCCCCTCGGATCCGGATCCTGACCCCTCCTCGTCCGAATTCCGTCCGCTCGCAGTTTCGGGGTTTGCGCCGAATCCTGCATGTGCCGCCGCCGCCGCCAGCAGTGAAGACGCGGCTTTGCGAGGAGGCGTCGAAGAAAAGTCACGCGAGAGGTCTTCCCTCGAAGTCTCCTGCAGCGGATCCTGTGTGGTCAGGAGATGGTCTGGCCGCCAGCCTCCGATCGCTTGCTGGTTGTTCTTTCGACGGTTGCTCGCAGCTCTGTGGACCAGTACCGTACTCGACGAATCCGCGCGCGAGCGACCGGTAGATTTGCTGACACTTGCGGACCTGCTGGGCACTTCGTTCCCTGGCTCGTCTTCTTCCGGTACTGAAACGATGCTACTCCGGTTACTCCGGCTCAAGACGCTCGTTCTTCGCATGATGCCGGATCCAATGCTCTTGATGCTGGAGCGTTTGTCGGCCGGGAATACAGCTGGAGAGCCTGGTGGTGTGTTGACGGATGTACTGCCAGTCCCGACCCTCGAAGGTGGAGCTGGCGAGCAAGTGTCTCTTTCTTCGTATTTCACGCTTGGGCTCCATCCTTCCTTGAAATTCACCCAGATTGCGGTCATTGTAATGATCTCACGCAGTTCGTCACTCGTCTCGTTTCTCTGCGAACCATCCTCCTCCTCTTCAGCGGCATCCTCCATGACACTTTCCTTGGCCGGTGAGCTCAAAGGGGCGGCTGCGGCCGGTTCCGGGATCTTATAGCTGTCACTGATGTCCAGTCCACTGCCGCTGAGATTCGCAATGACCGGATGCCGACGGGTATTGGCGGAGATGGTGCTGAAGTTGAACCTCCTCTTGCCACGCTTGATGGCAATCTTTCCGTCCTTGTTCTTCTTCGGCACCCATCGCACCTTCAGTGCGAGACCATGCTTGTCGGTGGATGAGAACTCGTAAGCACCATTGGGCATAGGCATGGCATCCCAGACCGCACCGGAAGCCATGTGGATGGAGGGTCTCCCTCCCACATTCTTCTCTTCGTCTTTGCGGCCTTTGCAGATCAACCCGATCACATCCTGCTCCTGGTGGTTGTCTGCCTCGTCACTGTTGTACTTTTCCGCCCTGAGGACTACTACGTCGTTCTGACACAATCCATGCTTCGTCTTGAATACTCGCGTGACGGCTCGGGTAAGGCTCAGGCTAAAGTTGGCGGATGGGATGACCTCGAATGCGGGTCGCGGTCGCGCATTGGTACTCAGGTTATGGAGTTGCAGGAGAGATCGCGGTCGGCGATGCAGCCTGGAGCGCACTGCGGATTCGGGAGGTGGATGACATATGCTGAAGCGGGTCTTGGGTCGAATGTTGCGCTTGGATCGGCGTCTCCCGTCCACGCTGCCTTCTCGCGAGTCGTCCTCGGAATTGGTCCTCGTTTCGGGCTCCTCGAACATGACGGATGCACTGCTCTTGCTGGGAGAGGGCGGGCCGGCATCGGCGGACTTGATGGGGATGGTGGAATGAATCGGTCGCTTGAGCAGCGGGTCATTGTGTTGAGGATGGGATTGCTTGTCGTCGGGGACGTCGTTTGGGTTCGCGAAGGGGTTCAGCATGTTGATGAGGGTGGTGGGTAGGGTGGGCGTCCATCGTGCTAGCCCTTGCGGGTTCGTCGTCGCGACTGCAGCCGCCATGATGATGAAGCATGCCTCGCGCACCAGCAGACCGGAAGTGGGCGGAAGGGGCGGACTCCAGGCATGGAGGACTGCAGTGGGAGTGGTGAGAGGTATAAAACAGGACAGCGAGGGCGTGTCGTGTTTTGCGTCGGGAGGTGGGAGGAGGTGGGTGGTCGAGGTTGATGGTAGGGATTGGTAAGGATTGGGAGTGGGAGTGGTATTACTCGCACACTCGCACTTTTCCCGCGATGGTATGGGGATCTGCAGGATGGAAGGCTGAATGGTGGCGCATCTGCTCATTTGCGCCAATAATGAGAGCACATGTCCTGTTTTACACCTTACGGGCCCCTGGTTGGGAAGAGAAGAGAGGGAGGACAAAGCACACAGAGGACAATGATGATGAGTTAGTTATACATGCGACACCCGGCCCAGGGAGAGACTTTCCAGGTTGTTCGCGGATTCTGTTGCTGGCACCTTTTGTGTTTGTTCTCTCTCTCTGTCTCAAAGACGGAGCCGGCTCTTGCCATCCTTCCACGACAATCAATCCAATCCCATCCCTGCCCGCGAACCGCTTCACGCTTCTTCGCAACGTGGTGCACCCGCCATATCCCTGCAGCCCGCCACTCCTCCTTTCTCTTCCTTTCTACTCGTATAGATACGAGTACTAGCTTAGCTCGGGAAGGGAGCATCCTCTGTCCGATCCCGTACGATTCGGCCGACTGCTCGCCGACGCTCCATCTCTACGTTACGGTACGTTACGTTACAAGTACGGTACGAGAGGATACGAGAGGATAGCGTAGCAGGAGAGAGTCGAGGCGCGCCGCAAACAGCTGCTGAGTGAGACGCCTCCTTTCTCCTCGAAGCGCCCTCCTCCGATTGCCTGTCGGTTTTTCGCCAACGCCCGCGCATGACGACGCTGAAAACCTGCTCGCCGCCGACGGCACTGTCAGTCCTCGGGCCAATCTGAAGCCCGATTGTCAGTGAGGCAGGCAGCATACCGACCACCGCGCCGTCCGTCCTTCCTCCCCCAGCAAGAAGAACGGAAATGGACCAGCCGCAGAGTGGACTCCCGTCCCCGCCAAGCCCAGCTGTGCGCAAGCCCAATGCCAATGCCAATGCCGTCGACACGAACCCGACCAGGCTTCTCGCTTTCTACGGCACCTGGAAGTGCTTCCTATTGATCGTTGCAGCTGCCAGCCCTGGACCGGGCTACGACACTTCCACCCAGATCCTTTTCCGACAACATGCAGATACAGCCACTTCCTCCCAATCCTCCCTCACAGCCATCCTACACCACATCGAGGCGAAGCTGACACGATGGGACGCCATCTATTTCACCACCTCATCGCAACGTGGTCTGCTCTATGAACAGGAGTGGGCTTTCAGCCCTACCTACGCCATCGCGACCTCGACTATCGCCAGAAGTGCGTCATATCTGTACACCTCGCCGAGCAATCGTACCAAGGCTAAGTATCCTCTCAGTTTTCCCTTTCGTCTCCACTTCATCCATCACCAACCATGCCCTTGCGGGAATCCTATTTTCTCACATAGCACACTATCTCACAGCCATCGCCCTCTATCGTCTGGCCTACCAACTGCTCCCATCGAACGACGGTGAAAAGCGCAGGATAGCTTTCATCGCGTCATGCCTGCATATCCTGTCGCCTGGCGGGCTCTTCCTCTCCGCACCGTATGCCGAAAGTACCTTTGCTGCGCTTAATTTCTGGGGCTCCTACGCCTATTTCCTCCACAGCAGATCCCATCCTCGTGGCATTGCAGAAGCGATTTTTGCTGCCTGCGGTCTAGTGGCTGCCGGAGGGTGCTTCGGTGCTGCATCGCTCATTCGCAGCAATGGCATCCTGAGCGGCCTCGTGCTGGCTTGGGACGCTATGGCTTGCTTGCCAAAGATACCAGCCATCATTCAGCAACGCCTATGGCCGCAACTCATTCAACTACTTGGTGTTCTGACTGGAGGCGTTGTATTGGCTTGCCTGTACGCCATTCCGCAGACCAGCGCATATCTGGAGTACTGCACCAATGGCAATACTCGCCCTTGGTGCGAGAACGTGTTGCCGAGCATCTATACCTGGGTGCAAGAACACTACTGGGGCGTCGGCTTTCTAAGATACTGGACGCTCTCCAACCTGCCCCTGTTTCTCCTCGCAGCACCGATGCTAGGCGTTTTACTCCTCACCGGCTATGTCGCCCTGACCAGGAGCGAACTCATCACTTCCACCCACTACGCTCTCAACCATGGTGGCAAGACTAAACCTACCGCCGGAGAGACGCGCGCTTTCACGCACGCGATGGCTCGGTTTGCCCTTCCTCAGGTCGTTCTCGCCATGTTGGCGCTTACAAACTTCCATGTCCAGATCATCAATCGCATTTCTTCTGGCTATCCGGTCTGGTACATCGTTCTTGCGATTGCGATGCATGGTGCTGCTGCTGCTGCTCCCGAGGCCAGAAAGAGCACGCCAATCCTGAATTGGCTCAGTCGAAAGTCGGAATGGATTGTTCGAGGAGCAATCATGTACGCTGTGATTCAGGGTGGCCTGTATGCCTCCTTCATGCCGCCAGCATGAGTGCTACCTCAGGAACTCTGCTTCGACCAGCGATGCCATTGCGATTCAAAGAAAACATTACCAGCCAGCATTCACTCACGATGAAATCCGGATCTTTATTACCGAGGCAGCCACCCGTATGATGGCGATCTCTTTCCGTAAGAGGTCCACGCATGGCGGAGGCCGTGCGATTGCGATCCGGCCGCTTCCGCTGGATCAGCACAAAAAGTTCACCATCTTCCTTCCGAGACCGATCGATCCCTTGTGCATGGATCTTCCAGAACTTTATCCTTTTCTCCCTCTGTGAATGCTACCCGTTCAGAACATCTCTCGTGCGTGGGGAGACGTCTTTGTTTGGTTGCCCCGAGAATGCAAACCTCTGGCTGCTGAAGAGAGAGAGGGGGGTTTCCTAAGATACATTAGTCATCTACAACAGCTGTAGCGTAGTCATGACGAACAGCATTTGCCAAAACAGATCTTTACATGTATGTATTCATCCAGAGGCGCCCATGTCTGTTTTTGTAGGAGCAACTCCACAGCTTTCTGATGCCTTTATTATTATAACCCGATGCACACGCCATTGTACGATATCAAACATATGACTTTGTGTGACAACAACGGATCCCTTCTCCCGCAGAATGGACAAAAACAAAAACATATACATCATCGATTAAAGCCCCTCTTCCCCTTTATCGTACATGGAAAGAAGTGGATGACGGCAACAGTCAAAATATGGGTGATTTCAACCAAAACAACAGGTTTTCCCTCCATTTCGGCATCTATCTGTGGAAAAAGCATGAAAGAAAAGGCAAAGGGCCAGCCACCTCGCGGTCCATGGAGGGGAAGGGGGGTATCTCAGCAACAACAAAAAAAAAAAAAAAAAAAAAAAAGTCAAAAACCCCCGAACCGCCCATTGAACGCCGCCTCCCCTTGTATGTATGTGTGTGTGTCTGTCGTGATTCTGTGGAGTAAAGAGAAGAGAATGGTTTTCAGCCGTACGGTGCAAAGGCGCTGTATCTGAAGCCACTGCCCAGCAGTTGGTTCGAGAGCAGGCCGAGCAGACCGGGTTGGGAATAGTAGTCGATCGTCGAGGTGGTGATGGTGTTGGCTTCGATCCACATGCGACGCTCATACGAGGCGCCGATGGTATGCGTGATCAATAGCAGAGTCAGGAACGTGAGGAAGATTTTCAGTGGGAGCGGCATGCTGGCCCAGAAGCCTCTCTCCACGTAGACGGTCTGGCCTGGACCTTGTTGGATGACAGTAGTGGTGGGTTGGTGGGTGGTGATGATGATTTGATCTCGTTGGATGTCCGTCATGGTCTGGCTGTCGGCGTACTTGGGAGGCTCTTCTTCGTCAGTCATGGTCATCTTGCTGTCGTACTCGACTGCTGAGGCTTTGCCTTCGCGCTCAAAGTTGGTCTCGTCGAGCTGGTCGAGTTCGTCGTGGAGTGAGCTGCTGCGCATTCCATCTCTGCTCTTGGGCAGCGGTCGACTGGAGAATGCGGCATCATCCATACTGACTTCGGACGCGTTGCGGGCCATGTGCGATTTGGTGAGTAGTCCTTCCAGGTAGTCGTGCAGCTCGCTAGGCGTAAGCTCCTTTCCGAGGGCTTCAAACTCCGCTTCGAGGGTGTCAATGATTGCGTCCATGAGGCTGACGGCTCTTTGGTCTTCTGCAGCCTGTTCTTGAGCCTTTCTCAGCTCCTCCTCCAGTTCTGCTTGTCGCTCATTGGCCCCAGCAAGCAGCGCATCTTTCTCCTCGACAGCCTCTCTGCTCTGTTGCGCATCCCATTTCGTATCGCCAACCTGTCTCTGCAAATTGTCCGCGAAAGACTGGGCATCTGCGAGGCTTTGTTGTGCTTCCTTGAGCTGGTTCTGCAGTTGTATGCGCCATCTCTTTTCACTGGCATGCGACTCGGTGATGCTGGCCACGTCCTCGTCTCGCTTTTCGCGCGCTTCACGAACTCCGGACTCTTGCTTCTCAGCCGCTCGTCGCAGGCGTTGCTCTTCCTTGAGGGATCTCTTGACTTCTTCTAGCTGCTTCACAAGCTCGTCGATCTGGCTCTGCTGGGCAATGTTCTCTTCGTAGTCGTCTGCGTTCTTCTGCACTTGGTCGTCGTACTTTTGGCGCCATTGCGCCGCGTCTTGGCTGGTGGAGTCGGCCATCTCGCCGACCGAGTCGTCTTGTCGGGGTGTTAGATTGAGATCAATGGATGTTTAAATGGGTGGATAGACTTACCGGAAACGGGAGGGGGTTCGGGAAGGGCCGATCCGGAGGCGAGGGCTTGCTCGGCGAGAGCCTGCTGCGCGAGAGCCTCCCTCTCCTCCTTCTCTTTCCTGCCCTTGCGGCGGTTTGCGTGCGATCTCGGCATGGTGGTGAACTTGGTGTGATGTTGGGGAAAAATTGCGAGAGATCTCAGTCCTGCGAGTATCTGCTATGCCAATGTCAGCATATTCAGTCTCTCAAAACGTTCCGATTTTGGGGAGACATACCGCGTTTGGAAGTGGAATGTAGATGAAAGGAATCTAGGAGGAAGGGCGAAGTCTTTCAACCTGGAAGCCAAGCTTTCCTGGCAACAATAGCTATTGTTACGTCCTGATTGTGACCAGTCGGGACAATAGCCGGCTCCATAGAGGTGTTAGCAACAATCAAAGCACTATAGGAAACCCACTCTATTGTCTCTATTGTCCTGGCGAACGCGTGTCATAGTTCGACAATCGCTCTATTGATTGGGTTTTACTTGTGAACAAGAACAATCACTTCGCGACGCCCCAACCAGGCTGAGCAAGCGATCCAAGAAGCTCGGCGATCATGCCAGCTCTGTTGCTTGCCGAAAAGCCTGGTCCCTGAGGCCCTGTGGTGTGAGCAGATTAGCAAACATCTCCAATACCTACAATGACAACTTTTATACTTACCTGGATCCATCTTCCAGTCTACGTGCCTCGTGCGACCTTTCAAGACTTCCATCACGTACCCTCCATCAACCATGTCGTCCTCGCAGCACCTCAACATCGCTTCAGCAACCTCTTCAGGCTCCACCCATTCGTCCTGCTCTTCCTTGAGCATCAGCATCTTCTCAGGATGTTCAGTCCACAGTGGAGTTCTGATCACACCCGGAGCGACACCGTTGACCCGGATTGCCAGATTCTGGTCGAGCGGTGCAAGGGAGCGAATAAAACCTGAAATTGCATGCTTCGAGGCTTGATATAGCGGCGTGAGGAAACCAGGGACTTGTCCAGCTACCGAGGTAATGTGTATGATACGTTTGGGGTTCGTCGCTGAGACCCTGCCGCATTTGCTTCCTGCTGGGGGGTTGAGCCAGCGCGAGATGGCTAACTGCGTGGCCCGGATTGGATGCGTCACGTTGATGTCCAAGGTAGCGTAGTGGCCGATTCCTTCTGCACCATGGATGGGATCTCTGGCTTTCTCAGAGCCTGGTGGAATCCAGAAGTTGCTCCATTCAGGTTCGTACACGCCAGCACCAGGACAAACAATGTCTGCTCCTCCAAATTCTCTGTCTGTCTTGTCAAACGCGTTTGTCAAGTCATCCCATATGGTTACGTCTGTCTTCACAAATATCGCACGCGGTACAGCCTTTGAGGTATACTTGTCTACGAGCTCTTGAGCTTCAGGGCGGAGACCTAGATCGGCGATCACGACGTTGCAATTCCTGGAGAGGAGAAGCTTCGCGAAGCAGTAGTTGATGCCTGTCGAGAATGATCAAGGATGCCATTCGCTATTCCATAGGGAGAGAGGATGCTTACCAGAGCCGGCACCTGTGATCAGGGCGGTCTTTCCGTCAACAGAAAAGGGTACAGAATCGGTGAGAGCAGCCATTGCACGGGGTTGAGAGGTGAGGAGGGAGTGCTTGAAGAGCTTTACCTATATGCTGTGAGCATGATCTCAGACACGGGGTTCCCAATGCCGATGCTCGTTAGATGTCAGGCCGAGCAGGCCAAGTCTGGCGAGGGGAGCTCCGTGCGGAAGTGGTTGTGGAAGAGGATGTGAGCACAGAGGAGGAAGGAAAAGCGTATCCCCGCCAGTGCCCGCCAAACGCAGTCTGTACGACGTTTAGCCGAACCTTCCTCATCACGACCCATCAGCATCATCCCGACGCGTCGGCGGTAAAGTTGTTGAGAACATGAACGTGTGAAAGACGCAAGTGCGGCGACTGGCTGGAGGAAAGATGCCTTCCAAGAGACGTGCCGAGTGGGACAATCACCGCGCCTACTCGGCGAGCTCATCGAAACGCGCTCGCGTCACGCTCAATAACACGACCAGATCGAGCGTGAAACTCGTGGAAGCATCGGTCCCACGCGAAATCTTCGAGCCCCATCCGGACTCCGGCATAGGCAAGGACTTTCACGGCGTTCCCTACCCTCTCACTCTCATTCCGAAGAAGACTCGGGACACGCTCAATCGCGGTGAGTCAGATGGGGCCGTATGCGCCTCTTGCGGAAGCCAAGGCCTACGACACCTCACCAACGGAAGCTGTTCCTCGTCGCCGAGAGAGTGTCTTGGGCATTCGGCACCGTGAGTTATGCGGCTAGATCTCTGAATCAGGTCGCGTTGTGGGCCGTCAATACGGAGCTGGACATCTACGACCCTGCCGTCGACGAAGAGGATGTCGTGATCGGAGGGAGGCAGAGCAGGAAGCATGGCAAGTGGTACCCTTATCAGGGCAGAGATGAGGCCAAGCTGGCGATGGAGATTGTACAGGAGGCAGAGCTTCTCACCCCAAGCAGCTGGGAGCTCTGGAAAGATATGGCCGACCGGGCTATACAGTCGGCAGCGAAGAAAGCTGAAGACGAGCTCGTCGACCTCACTGACGACGATCCGGTCATCAAGGCGAGAAGGAATGCCCCGAACGCAACAACTTCTGCCCGAACCGTGCTGCAAGACATCTCCCCAAATTCCAATCTGGCGCAAACGGGAGCTTTTCCAGCAGGCAAAGCAAAGAACATGGACCGAGAGCCAACATCACTACACAACCAGCCGTCGAAGAGAGCCGAAGCGACTCGACGAGATCCCAATGTGCGTTGTAGCTATCAGACACTCCCAGCTTTCTACAGCTTGCTCGACAAGATCGAACGTACATCGCCAATGGGAGCTCGCTTTCTGGAATCGTATGCGGCACGACTGCACTCCGAGACGTGCAAGCATTGCTGGTTTGAAAGGAATATCTTGAAAAGTCTGCTGAAAGAAACGCCTGAGCCCGAGCCCGAGCCTAAAACAATATCTGCAGCGCCCAGCCGAAATCCTGTCTTGCAACACAGACAACAAAACGTTCGCGGGCGCGTTCATCAATCCGCTCAGCCCAGTGCGACACCATATGTGCTGATAGGGCCCCCGATATACCAGACGGATCCTGGCGCCCCTGTTCAGCCCAGACATAATAGTCGCGCACCGCAGTCCCCCTACATATCACCATATCCGCCCTTATCTGCTTCGACAGGCCCCGCATCGCAACAGCACGCAATCATCTTGCCTGTCTTACCAGAATCACAGGCTGTAATGGACATGCTCACATCCTGGGCGCGAGCTGATCGTAATATTCGTGATCTGTTTGAAGCATTTGCAAGACGAACAGCCACGCCGGAGCAGGAGAGGATGTTCAACTGCTACGTTACAGCCGCCAGGTATCGGGTGCTCCCGACAAGGTAGCCTCAGTCGAAGCCTGACGCCTAGCCGCGCCAGTACAACGCCGTCCACGATGAGCGCAGCCGTGGACAAATCGTGTCCTATGCAGTCTGGTTGATGGATGGACCCCTACCCCACGGAAGGTATGCCTTTCGTGCTCCTAGATGTTGAGGTTCTGCTTTCGCTTGAGAGAGATCGAGTATGTCACCCCTGACGCAGACCCGATGATGCTGAGCGTGGATGCCGCGATTACCAAGGCCAAGGCCGTAACTGAACTCATAGTGAAAAATTGTGCGGCCGTTCGTGATCGTCACGATATCCCGGAAAGCCGTCTAGGGGTTGATTGGTTTGCGAAGCAGGAGCTTGGTCCTGACGACTTACTAGGGGCTTCGAAATAACTTTGTTGTGGCTGTGATGGTCGTGACTTCGGAAGAAACGCGAAGGAAGGCGAAGTCGATCCTCTCACAATGTTGAAGCCCTAGCAAGACGCGCCGACACGTCGAGGAACGCCGCTCACAGCCTCTGCGGACTGCCCGTTGCTTCGTACCTCGTCACAGCAGACGCTGAATGAATGGAACTTCTGTCGGTCGTCTCCGACCAGGCATCGTCATCTGACTTCTTCGGATGGCCATTGACTGCAATGGAAGGTACCCTTTGAAATGGTATGGGAATTTGGGCTTCCAGGCCCTGACTTGGCTGTTAGCGACGCCGCACCGCAAATCGATGGCCGAGGAGGAGGCAGCCTGCTACTGCGGAAAGGATCATGAAAATCAAGATCACGACGACGGCGATGGCTGCTACTTTGGCCGATGGCGAAATGGCTTGGGGTAGAGGCGCTGTGTTCACCGTATCGTCGACGGGAGATGTCATGGTGTGGGTCTTGGCGAGATGCAGAGTAATTGGTGAAAGATTGCAAAAGAGAGAGAAGCTTGGTCTGAACGCTCGCAGTAATGTAGACGGTTTTGGCTACGAAGGATATATACCTCCTTGCATCTCCCACAGCCACCGCCGCAACATTGCCTAGACGCCCCGTCCTCTCGTCCACAGTCTCTGTCAAAGAGGCCAGCCGTCATCTACGCCTACCGCGGACTCCGACGGCCACGCTGGCGAAGACAGCATTTGAAAGGATTTGCAATCCTGCTGGAATCAAAGTCGAATGCATATCCTATCATACTGACTTCTGCCGCTGAGGAAGGATCGCATGCATTCTGCTCGGGACAACTATATGCGAGGACCTAACCTCGTGTTTCGTCACGCGCCTCGTGTGGAAAGTCTAAAATCTCCCGCGCACTTTGTAGCCAGAACCCCGACGGATTGGGACAGGCGCTTGAAGAAAGATGAGACCCGCGCCGCCAAGAAGCGCTTGCACATGTCTCGGGAAACACGAATGCTGACAAGGTGTGTTTCTTCAGTCCTGCGTTGTTGTCCGGCGTAGTCAGACTCTGTATTGATATCACCACCGCCAAGGCCATCTCAGCAGCGCCTTTCGATTTGCCATGTGCCCAACGATTGGAGCGAATGACGTAGAATGACACGTACGTGAGAAGTGCTCTGACAGACGTTTGATCAATGGCATCTTGAAGAGCACTGTCCCATGTCTTACAGGCTTATACTGCTCTCCGCTCCCACCCATGGTCAATGAAGATGTGCCTGCAGGCATGTGCACGGCGAGTCTGGGCGATCCTTCTTGCAGCTTCCACCGCTTTGTCCTCAATCTGAAGCCAAATCTCAGCTCTCCGCTTTTCCACCTCGTACATGTCCTCGCCAGCAGCCTCGGAGAGGAGGCAGATGTCGCCGTGCTTCAAGTAGGCATCTGCGACGGCTCTCTGACGGAAAGGCATAGTCTGTTTCGGCAAGCCTTGCACTGCGGGGACGGTGGGCAGCCAGCCTTGTGCGAAGTTGAGATATTGAAGATTCTTCCAGTTGTGGGCGAAAATGGTGGTCACGGGAGGTGTTGTCGACCACGAAGGTGCATCGATTGCATCCTGTAAGAGCCGATTGTCTTCTGTGTGCTCGTAGGATAACGCCTGGACCCACTCTGTGCAACCTTCAAGATCGAGCCACTGCAAGCGCAAGGAACTACCACTTAATTGTCGGAGAATAGATGCGGGCTCACTGAGATCGTTGTCGATTGCCGAATAGTAGTGAGAACCTCCAGCAGAGACATCTGGGCTGTGCTGGCTCGACACTGTTGTGGTGGCGAGGTTCGGCGTGAGCGTTGGACGAGGCCAGTAGGCTAAAGAGAGATGTGTGATACTGGGCAGTTGCTTTGACAGAGATAAGAGATCCTGCCAGGCCGGTCCAGCAGGCGGGTGCGAAAGACAGAGGTGCGTCAGCTGCGAGAATCGAGATGTTGATGGCTGACGAGTCAAAGCCGCCTCAAAGCTGTCGTCCTGATCCCATGACTCTGCTACCTCCTCGACCTCAGCTGTCTCGACCACTTTGCTGGCTTGTTGCTTGAGAAGCTTGACAAGACGGTGGAGAGTGAGGCCTCCATGCCCAATCAAGCCAGCTAGGTCTAGTTGATCCACTGGCTCAATGCCGTGTGTTAGTGCTTCGAGCGCTGAAACGCCGATCGGTGGCCCATAGAAGCCTAGGTAGCTGAGAAGTCTCAGTCGTATGCGCAACGGCAACTCGGATAGGGCAGGCAAGTCTTCGTCGTCGAAAAGCGCCCATTCTTCCGCGGCAGTCTTCAAGGAGAGATGAAATAGGCTTGACGGGCTCTTGTGAGCATCAGGATCCAGGCCGGTCATGCGTGAGAACCTGAGTAGTTGATGAGGTCTAGTACGTCCATTGTCAGCCAAACGCCCCTTCAGGACTCTTTTCCTTCCACCACGCAAAGCTGACGTCGGCATCCAAGCCGGCCTCTTGTTCCAGCTCTTGGGTGCAGCAGGGCCAGGCGTCCGATCAGGAAGCCTCATCCTGATTCCTCGCTTGGGCTTGGGCGGCGCACTCTCTGACACTCCAAGGATCGGGCGAAGCTCTGGTGGCACTGACCGATGTTGATGGGAAACAGCTTCCGCAAGCTCTCGTTTCTTCTGAGCTGCATCTTTTTCAGGGAGCTTTCTCAGCTCGCCGAGACGTTCGTTGACGGTAGCAGACTTCTTGTCGGAGTCATTGCTGCCACCGCTCTGCTTGCTGGCTGACGATGATGTTCCTTGGAGTGTCTTGAAGTTGAAAGAACGCTTCTTGGGCATAAGCGCTCAAGGAGGGAGATGAGATTGCAGTCCAGTCCAGTCCAGTCCAGATGCCGGGTCCCAGGCTCCAGATATATCTCCAGTGTGGGTGTGCCAGTATTTTCAGATCAGTTCCACCAGGTGTGAGTCAGGTGGATATTCTGCGGTGTCTTTGTTCCGTCATCCTCTGCTCTGTGGTGGTGGCGATGCAATGTTGTTTGGCGCCGGACGCCTCGAGACGGGGCTGCGCAAGCTGCTAAGCGGGACACCAGACCACAGAAGTCTTCGCCTTTGACTCCCACCGGCACTACCGACGTCAGAGAGGTGAAAATGTAGCTAATACATATACATTTACCTCACTGCCACGGATTAGTGGGTGTATTGACATTTCGAGCAACACAGCAAGATATTGCGCGTAGTATGGTGCCCATCACCGTCCGCCCGCCGACCTTCTCGCCTGCAGCGCCGCCCGCCGACTTCAAGCTGCCGACTATCGCGTGGCTCATGGAGACGTGGCATGTGACTCACAGTACACTGCCCATGTGGAAGAGTAAGCGCAACGTGCGTATCCAGTACACGCCTCTCGATCCCTCCTCGCCGGAGATAGCGAAAGAACACACCGACCGTGTCGATGATCTGGTCTCCTACCAGGGCCTCACGGACGACAAGGTCTCCACCGTGAGAGGGATCGATAAGGCTGCTACCACGACCAACGGCGAGAGCAGAGGCGAGTGGGACTGGAGAGGGAAAGGCTGGCTCAAGATCGCCAGCAGCCATTGGGAGGTGCTTGCTTGGGGTGAAGAGGAGGGCACCGGCAACAAGTGGATGGTGACCATGTTTGCAAAGACACTCTTCACCCCAGCTGGCATCGATGTGTATTCCAAGGCTCGTGAAGGTGTTCAGGCTGGGACTTTGAACAATATCAAAGCCGTCCTTTCTCATGTGGACGACTCCGATGTACAGGAAATGGCAGGCGCCCTTTTCGAAATCCAGAGCGATGATTCGCGGACAGACTGAGCAAGAGAAGATGATGTCGATCGACATGGCATGATGAGATAGCTTCGACATGTTCTTATTGGAGTATTGCTTGCTTCCCAGCCGCCACGATGGGTGGCTTCATCAAATGATTCCAATATCAGCGGCCAGCATCTCCCATTCAGCTGAATGAATGCTACGCAAGACCGGTGTTCATTTCGCTCGACAGTAGATCCGACACCTCTCGGATCGTGTCGACCTCGTCACATGATATTTGTGTCGCGCTTGGACTTGAATAGCGTGATGCGACTGACTACATACCTGCAGCTGAGGTACTTATTAACGGTAGCTGCCTAAATACCTATCTCGGCACCCTTGGAACAAGACACTCTCGGAGACATCTCGTACCACACAGACCAGTACACTCTCCGACCTTGGATGCCACAACGACATTACCTGGCCTCCCAAACCTACCACACGAGATCTGATGCGACTTTTTCTACAGCTTGCGTAATGCTCACTGCCTCGCAGCTCTCTTAACATTACTCCGAGGCTCAAAGGCCTAGTACAAGACCTCATCCGAGTGTTTACATCGACACATCCTCCTCGACAATGACCCAGTGTCCCATTTCGTGGCCAGTCCACCGACAGCAAGGTTCAACAACATTCGTTGCCCTCAATTCGAGCGTCAGGCTCCAGCCTCGATCCTGAAGAAACGATTCATCCTGAAGCAATGACGGACTTTGACATCGCTGATCACGGCAACGCAGTTGCGAGACAGCTCTGGAAAGCGCTGCGCTCTCTCGCTGACGTACTACCGTACATGACTCGGTTGTCGGTGTTCTCGATTCGGGCCTAGACTGAACGCGCTGTCTTTGGACATTGGACTCCTCACACATGCTTCGTCGCGCTTCTCAAACAGCATCCCAATCCTGTGTCCATCTGGAACTTGATGAAGGGGCTGATGATCTAGCTGAACTCGAGCATGGTCACCCGTGCCATGCCATTCGCGAGACCCTGCCACGTTTGATTTCGCTGCGGATTCGTATGGGAGAGCAATGCCGGAACGTCGTCGCGGAATCACCTACCTGTTCAGAGAATGCGACTTCGCAGCAACTGGATACTCTTCTGGTGAGTGTGGAGCCATTGCCAAATTTGAAGTCCATGTTATTCAATTGCTTTCCAGTGAGAGGCCTGGCTCCGCGCTCAATGGGCAGAGAACCATGAGATGCTCAACTTACTCCAGGTTGCTTCCAAATGCGATGATTATCCGGCATACGAGTGCCCGCGTACTTCTTACAGAGACTTCGAGACAGCTTCATGTCGCTGGCAGACTACCCAATCTTCGGCGATGCGCTATCATTGATTCGCAGCCACAGGGGCTGTCGTCCGACCATCTCGACTACGTAGCGCTAAATCGGAGAGACGTACTGGCTAACACCACTTGGTCTATACCAATCAACCATTTGGTTGTGCACAGCGGACTTGAAAGCTACTGCGTTTTGGCAAGCATGCCCGATGGAGAAGAAGTCATCAGGCGACCTACGATAATTGGGGCTCTTGTGGAGGCCGATCCGTGGAGGCCGATCCGTGGATTTGATGGTGTCAGAGGTATTCGAGTCCCACAGGAATACCTTGACTCTTATCTTCTCCATGCTGGCGTCCTGTCTGTGGATCGAGCGATGATACTCGGATTGCCGCAACTCCTATGGCAGAATGAAGCTGCACGCGGGATGAACTTGCTGCATGCTGCCATGCTACCTGGATTCAAGTCAAGGATACCATTGATAGAAAGCACGCCACTGGGATATTCTCGTGATATGGCCGCGCCAGAATTGATCATACCCAATCCACCAGGGTCTCGAGAGGCGAGTCGCTATTGCCCCCGGACCACTTTGCGCTTGTCGAGGCCTAGAAGGCACTTCCTTGTTGCTGCTTAGATTTGGACGTCTTCGGAATTACCTTCGACCGAGTTGTAACTATGACCAGTGGATTGTATAACTCTCGGAGCCTGCCCCTCTGCCAGGCTGGGGCTGAAAGCTCGGAAGTCACAACTGGGCAAGTGCTCGAACGATTTCACGGAAGAGCTATGACACTGAGCTCTGGTACTGCACCATTTGCATTTACAGAAACGCAAAAGACGAATTATGCGGAGGCATGGGATAACTTCTTGCTGTTTCATTCGATTCACACTGGAGGCGCTGGCAGCCACAGCGAGCTGAGTCAACATATAGAAACCAGTCCCAGTTGCTGCAACGAAAGGCTCCTGGTCCTCACATCCGAGACGTATCAACCGCACTACTCACAATATCCTTCAGCGCCGCAGTACGCTCCATACCCCCCACAGCAATATCAGCCTTCCCATGGCAATCGAATCCGCAGTCGTACTATCTGGCCTGAGGACCATCCAGCTGCCGGAATTACCATCGCTGCTAATCCTCCTCTCCCGCATCTCCCCTCACACTATCCTCTAATAGGTCAATTCTGCTCTCCATAGGGCTGGCTAGCATCGAGGTCCCCCATGCAAATGCAAGTAGCATCGGTGCTTCTGTGAACGAAACCATTAACATATCGTTAATGCTGACTATAGTCCTAACTAGAGACTGGCACTTACCGATCCTTCTTGTAAGCATTGCCGTGACTGCCGCAGGCACTGTGGCAATGCGTGGTACGCTTAACGCAGTTGGCGCCTGCCAGTTGAGGGATTCTCTCGTTCTGAAGGCAACCCCACGAGCCCCGTATCCGACAAACGGCAAGGTCGGTTGAAATGCATTGGTGGGCGGTATAGTGTTTGACTGCTGCCGCTGCAGAGACGAGAGTAAGGATAGATAGGAGAGAGATCTGCATGATTGCTATATACTAATGGCATTCGAGTAGCCCCAGGGCGAAAGAGGCGACTTATACTTTTCCCTTTGACAGGGGATGGAATCATAGCCCTTTCGCGGCGTCAAAAGTTCATCATAAAACACGACTGCTTCGGCCCGATATTGGCACTTCAAGATCCTCCTCTACCGCATCTCCCCTCACACACTATCCTCTAACATAACAGCTTCATCGCGCACTACGATCCAGTGGGCTTGCTCGCATCGTACCCCGCGGTGCAAATACAAGTCTTATCGAAGGCTCTGTTCACAAACAAAAAAACTATTACTACTATCCATCCAGTTTCAATGCCAACGATATACTAAGGCAAGGTAGTACTTACCCATCCTTCTGGTACGCGAAACCATTCACACAGACGACATTACACGACGAAGTCTGCTTGACGCAGTTGGGGCCCTCGAGTTGAGAAATGTCCTTATTCTGCGCGCAACCCCACGAGCCACGAGCCTGGCAGACGGAGAGGTCGTGCGCGTTGCATTGGAAGGCATTGTAGCGTTTGCCTGCTGCCGCTGCTGCCGCCGCTGCTGCTGTAGACACGAGGAAGACGACGGATAGGACGGAGATCTGCATGCTTGCTTGCTTGCTAGGTAAGGTATGTTTTTGTGATATGAATGTATTCGAGTAATATAGCTAAAAAGGAGGGCGAAGAAGGAAGGAGGCCGCGACCCTTTACTATGCCTTTGGCTGGCTAGGATCGAGACTGCCCGTGCAAATGCACGTCTGATCGTCGCTACTATAGTACGCCAAAACAAAAAACTTATTAATCTCTAGTTCCCAATGCTAAAACGATTCAACTAGTAGTAGACTTACTGGTACTTGACGTAGGTGTAACCACAGCCGATCGCGCACTGCGGCGTGTAGGTGACGCAGTTGGGGCCGGCGATTCCTCCTTCGTAGATGTTTTGCACGCAGCCTACGGCGCCCTGGGCCTTACAGGCCGCGAGACCCGCGGCGTCGCATTGGTAGCCCCTGTAGGCCCCGGCCGCTGTCGTGGCGGTGGAGACGAGAGCAGTGAGGATAGAGAGAATCGTAGTAGAGGTCTGCATGATTGATTGCTGGGGATATGTATGTATGTATGTTCTTGATGATGATGATGATGATGATGATGATGATGATGATGATGATGATGATGATGATGATGATGATGATGATTTGTATTTCGAATACCCAAGGTAGCTAATAAAAAGGGCGAAGAGAAGGCGACAGGAGGCGACCCTTTCTTATTCGTTTGCCTGGGCAGCATCAAGACTCCCGGTGCAGATGCAAGTCGTATCATCGCTCCTGGTAATGAAGAACACTATTAATAATGTCTGGGTCAGACGCTAACGGCAGCTAGTACTCACCGATCCTTGAGGTAAGTGTTGCCACAGCCAGAGTCGCAGCTGGCTTGCCTAACGCAGTTGGGGCCCGCAATCTGCGGTTGGAAGTAGTTGAAGACGCAGCCGTAGGAGCCCTTGGCCTTGCACGCCGCAAGGTCCGCCCGGTGGCATTGGTAGCCCGTGTAGGATCCGGCCGCTGTCGTGGCGGTAGAGACGAGCGTAAGGACGGAGAGGAGAGTGATTTGCATGATGATGGTGATGATGATGATGATGATGATGATGATGATGATGATGATGATGATGAGGATGATTGCTGGATTGCTGGATTGGCTATGTTGTTGATGCTTCTTGCCTTCGAGTTCTTACCCAGCCAAAGGGCGAAGAGGCCCGACTTTTTATATACCTTTCCCTGTCCCTTTGACAGACAGGGGAGGAGAGACATGTATCATCATAGCCCTTTCCGCGGCGTCACCTTTCAAGATTCCGGCTGGTCGTTGTTCAGATCGGTAAGGCCGGAGCAAATGCAAGTCGCCTCGCTGCTTCTGTTGTGACGAAGAAGAAAGAAAAAAACTATTAATACCATCGTTTCATGGCTTAAAACGGAAGGAGCATCCTAGTAATTTACTTGTACTTCTGATAAGCAAACCCCACCTCACAGACATTGTCGCACTCTGAAGTCTGCTTGAGGCACTTGGCGCCGTGTAGTTGGGGGATCTTTGCGTTTTGCGCGCAGCCCGATGCGCCGAGGCGGTGACACGCGGTCAGCTCTTGCGCAGAGCATGGGTGTCCGAGCCAGAAGTCTTTCTTGGCTGTCGATTCTTTCGCTGCCGCTGCAGTGACGAGAGTGAGGATGGAGAGGGGAGAGATCTGCATGATTGCTAATAATGTGATGGTTGCATTCCCTTGTAGCCAACGGCGAAGAGGCGACTTATAATACTTGCCCTTTGACAGGTCATAGCGCTTCGCGGCGTCCAGATTCATGATTAAAACGAGTGCTTCGGTCCGAAGTTGGCATTTCCAGCAGACCTGAGGTCTAGAGAGAGGTACATGGGGCGGGCGTGACTCAGGCGCTCCGGATAAAATGAGCTGGTCTCACAAGGTTGATCTCCTTCTCAGCACGCGGCCCCGGAGCAACATACTCCCGCGACTAGCTCGAGGTAGTCTACTGGGGGATACACTACTGAGACGGGAAATGGTGCCTCCTAGGTCTGACTTTCTCCTCGTATTGCGACCGTGCAGAAACATTCACCACGCTCTGCTCTTATCTTTTGCAACTTTTCAAGGTGGTCTCAAAAGCTTGCGTCGTAGTTGTGGAGTATTACGGCGGTCTCGAAAGTAGGACGTTGAGTTGATGATGAGTGCGTGGTAAGCATATAGGAAAGAAAGCAAAGGAAGTGGAGTGATGTGGCTGCCAAGGGACCTCCTTATCCGAATCCGAGGTCACGTGCGACACTCAAATCAAACTTGTTGTGAAGAAGCTGTGCTGCCATTATTTACCGTCTTTGCTATCACCGTCACCGGCCACTCTGTTGTCACATAATCCCCTTAGATTCTTCGCATCGAAGCACACTCACATGTTCATTCACTCCGACCTGACTCTTATAATGAGTGATGTGGGAGAAACTCACATGGCCCGCCCACATGTGAAAGCTTTGAAAAAAAAAAGGATTCCAATCTGCAGCAACATTTACAATACAGGATTAATACAGACAAGAACTTTTTCTATACACATCTGCCCGTCACCGAGATGCGCATGATGACAAGACAGCACAAAGCGGCCGCATTCGTGTCAGAAGCAGTCAAGCTCGCGAGTGACCATTGCGGAGCATTTGCCGTTGCGCAGGGCGGAAATCTCCATTCTCGTCCTCATCTCCCGCGCTCCAGACCATGCCGTCCTCGTCAGCGACTTTGATCGCATTGTTCTCAGGCCTGCGCTGTTTCCTCGGCGGAGACGTCTCAGCATTGTTGGATGCCACTTTTGCCCAGGTGCATTGCTGTGGCGAAGTAGTGGACTTGCTGGACCGTGGAGCCTTGACGATGTGGAAGCCGTCGTCGCTGTTGGAGCTGGACGAAGGCGCGAGAGAGGACCGCGTGTTGTTTGGGCTGGGAGTATCCGAGACCTGTTCCGGTTCGCACTCAGTGGATGCGACCTCTGTAGGGTCGGTCACTGAATTCTGTTCCGGCACAGGCGTCGGAATCTTCGATGCCGAGAAGACACGTCGTTGGACGTCGTATTGGAGATGTCCAGCGTGGAAAGCCAGACAGAGGCCAAGCCAGAGAACTCGCTCTGCCCTCGCCTGGGTCGTATACGAAGTCTCGATCGCCCTTCCGTCGTCTTCGCCTTGCCCGTCAAACCAACACGGGCGGAATAGGAACTGGCCCCATATCAGGCCGCGTATGAGGTAGTCCTCAGGGAGGGGACGCGCGTGTTCCTTGCTCTCCGGGGTCAGAAAGACGCCCTGACGAGCGCATTCCAGCACACGAGCGCTGATAGGATACTGTTCGGCGAGATTGTTGAGATATTTCGCAAGAGCGCTCCAAGGCAAGATGGTAGTGTCAAGGGGCGCCTGATACGTATTATGCTGTCCATTCATAAGTCGGGTGCGAAGCGAGTGTAGACTGTGCAAGAAAACGAGCATGACGTGCATGTACGATAACGAGTCTTTCAAAGATGTCTCGTGGTAGCTGCGCAGTACCAGGTTAAAGGTGTCAATCCAGAACTTTTTGCTTGAATCAAGGGCACGAGTGTGATTCGAAGCGGATGATAGGCCTTGGGGAACCTGACTTCGATGATCTGATAGCGATGCAGAAGGCCTGGAGTTCTGCATTGCCTGGTTGATTGCCGTTGTATAGTGCTGGAAGAGTGCATTCGTTGGAGAGCCTAGTTCAAACAATGCCGACGTATTGGTGATGGCCAGATATGCGCCAAAGTCCCGAAGTTTGGAGAACTGCTCCTTTAGCAATTCCAACGCGTGTGACCCAATCGAGTCAATGGTGCTTTGCTCATAGTCAGAGTAAATCAGGGCATGATGAGTGACGATTCGAGCCTCCGCCAATTGACGGCTGCTTTGGATCATCTGTTCATCCTGCACGATCGGGCCACACAATGTCGCGAGAGAATCACGAGCATTAGGGAACGGAATCACGCAGGTGAGGGATTTGGAGTACAAACACAATTTTCGAAGACTTGGCCGTTCCAGTATGCCTAAATGGTGATAC
The DNA here is from genome assembly GCA_963674455.1 of Lecanosticta acicola. NCBI lineage: Eukaryota > Fungi > Ascomycota > Dothideomycetes > Mycosphaerellales > Mycosphaerellaceae > Lecanosticta > Lecanosticta acicola. The sequence continues at coordinate 91,713 of CAVMBE010000063.1, forward strand.
AAGCGGCCGATGGCTGGATGACGGTCAGAAGCCGTGGTGTACCACCTGGAAGCAACCCCTGGAGGACGAAATCAGCCGCTGATACCTCTCCCGACTGACGACAGTAACTTACCTCCCCAGGTGGCATGCGCTTCCTTTTCCTCCTCGATGGCCATGCGATAGCGGGCAAGGTCGCCAAGGCATTCGATCCAGGTGTCTGTGAAGCTTGGAACGGTTTCAAAGAGAAGTGCCATCATCTGGTATGCCAGATAAATGAACGCGAGCATGTAATCTTGAGATTCTGGTCGCCGATGGCGCAGGAACTCGAGAAATGCGTGGATGCCATGCTTCCACATTCGAGCTGGCATGTTATACTTCATAGCCAAGCCACGAAGATTTGGTGGAGCAGAGGGATGCTGCGTGGCCTGCTCGCTGGATCAGGGGGGATAACATTGTCTTTGCGCGGAAGCTACGTACCATGAGGAAATCATGATGCTCATACAGGAGCGTTCGGTGCAACGCAATCAATGCCTGCCATTGCTCATGACCAAGCTTGGACTTGGGATCTGCGGCTTGCCCCGCAGCAATATTGATGCACTTCGCCTCGACCATTACAAGACCAGAATATATACTCTTAACCTCAGCAGCAAGTTGCTCCTGTGATATTGGAGACGAATCAGGTTGGAGAATCAAACCCGGATACCGGCTGTCGGCTGGTGCCGCTACAATATCTTTACGAAGACAAGTAGTATCGATGCTCAACTTGTCGTCGATAGCGAGAGAAAGTTTTAGTGGTGCGGCACCTCTGACGTCCACCAGAGTGGTGTCCCTGGAGGGCATGGCGCAAAAGCCAGAGTCCACACGGACTGGGTTCTTTAATCTGTCGTGGCTTTGCACGAAGGGTGTTATGTTAGTCTTTGATTCGCTCAATTTCCGTTGCAGATGCTCTCCAGACAAAGCACTGGGGAAGTGATGGCGGTCGTAGGCGGGCTTCTTGGGGCCCTTGGAGACAGCAGTCCTTGGGTTTCGATATGTCTGGCGCGCTTTGGCATGCTCACAGCTCCGTGGAGACTGGGAATGGGCTGAGCGGTTTGGCCTGACGGTTGCTGCTCCCATCATGCCACGCTCACGGCGAGAGCGAGGACTGCCGTCCCGTGGCCGGGCATGGTCAATGGACAGACTGCCGATTTGATGGACTGTGCCACCGGCAGTGGGCGAACCTTCCTTAGTAGGTGTTTCCGGCGGTGGAGCGTTGGCAACATGGTTGTCCATCGGCTTATCTGTCTCGGATGGCGCGGGAGAATGACATAGTTCGGGAGAATAGTGTGCAGTGGTCCTGCGGACTGTTAGTACTTATGTTCGACGCAAGTGACCCATGGGGCGATCGATACACGGCGGTCGATGACTGGAATGGAGCCGTTGCCTTTTGCGGCCCTGTCTGATGACTTTGGGCGTAGGCAGAAACGGGATGATTGGAGTGCAAAAACGAGTGAGGCGCTTCCCAGGCGGCAGGCTCAGGCGGCGGCAAAGGTGTTGACCAGGCGTGGTGATTCATTTCCCGGAATAGGCGTAGGATGAGGTATCCGACAGTCCTGATGCATCCGTCCTCTAATGGAGTGTGGTGGTGGGAGTCGGGGAGAGAGAGAGATGTTGCGCTAGGGCCGCCAAATCAGCAAGCGGCGTCCAATTTCGCCCGGTGAGCTGAGTGCAGGCTGCCTCGTCGCGCCATTGTCAGTCCACTGACCTCGACTGGGCTCCTCAATAGCAAACTCATCTGACGATGGAGGAGATGGTAGGTGAGACGAACCGCAGCGCAAACGGAGCCCGGGGATGGCGAAGGAGAGGGTCGAGGGAGAAGTCCCGCTGAGGTAATCGGGGGGAGGAATCGGGGAGTAGTGAAGCAGCTGAGCTTCCACGGAGAAGCTGCCCACTGACGCTACTGATATCTGATCCGATGCGAACCGAGTCCAGCCCCCAGACGGATGATGGATGATGATGATGGGGGAGGGTGTTGAGAGGTGAGAGGTCAGAGGTGGGAGCTGAGACCGAAGCTGCAGTGGGCGCCTCGGGCGGGAAGCCAGCCTCTTCTTCAACCCAGTCCAGTCCAGTGCAAGGCAACCAGCCTTGAGGGCGTAGAACATAACCTACTATTAACGAGGTGCATAACGAAGGCAAACTAGTCCGCAACCATGCATCTCGCCCCCCTACGCCCCCATGCATCGCATCTGACTGTTTGCCTTCGGGCTCGTTGAACCGTCGTGGAAGACTGCATGTCTCAGCTCAGCTCAGCTCTCCCCATGACGGCGACGGCGTTCATCATCGACGGCTCCGTGAGTCTGGCTCGGATACCGAACTTCATCGCTCATCCGCGTGCTCCAACCGCATGCACCCGCGCTCCCGATCAAAACGCCGTCGTACAACTTCCCCGACGGATACACATTGAACGCAACACACGCGGCCTATTGAGCAACACTCTTTCAAGTCATCTGGCATTGCGTCGGGACCACCAAGGACGAAGCACGAGGCGCAGCTGGCGTTTCGTCAGCTTTGCAGCCTCACAGGAATCACCACATGGCTACATATGAACCACTACTGCCGCGAATCAGCGCCCCACGCTCTTATTAGCAGAGCTGCTCTCCTGCTTATTCTACATCGGTCACCGGATAAACACGGCCCTAACCCACCAGCGGACGATTTCTACTCGGCTTTAGACATCTCGTTGCCTCCATATGAATCGACCTTGCTTGCCTCGATGATCCATAGACCGCCAGTATCACTCCTTATGGAACATGTCCCCACTAGGCGGCCGTCTCCGAACATGTAACGCCGTCGTGGCGACCTTCGGCGAGAGCGAGAGCTGCAGCCTCCAGCGCTGACCGCGCCTATTGAAAGCTCATCTCAGACATCCAGCTGACTGAGTTTGGGCCAGAAAATGTGTTGCAAATTCGCCATTCAACGAGAGAACCTTAGCGGTGTTATAAGGATGAAGTTGATCAACTCCAGTGCAGCATCACACGGCGTCTTCAGGATCTGACTGGGCGCCACACCGAGAACGATCAGGACTCGATGGACGTCGTGAACCACGACACGGTTCTTCTGTGCGAGCCATCCAGCAATCGACTGGCGCTCGTTCTCGCGTCAGTACATCAGCTGTTGTGAGATCCGTGATTCGCTTCTGGCCAGTATAGGCTGTGATGCGCGACATCGCGTTGCCACCAACCAACTGCTTTCTTCAGGCCAACACCTCTGCCGCCCGGGCAGCCGGGTCTGAATTCCAGGAGGTACAACAGGATGCGAGAGGGGCAGCCTACGACGATGTGAAGGTTGTCCCAATTACGCCCTGCTCGTCAGACTACTGGGGAATGTGTGTCTTGCTAAGACTTTCTCCCGAGCGTGCTGCGCCGATGACATGTGAGGCTCGATGCTGACGATGGCATCGTGAACGGAACGCATCAAAGAATAGGCTGACTTGAGCTACATCCCGTCTATGCCGTCAGCTGCTTCTCCTACAGGTCTTGTGCCGTGAGCAAATATTTTGTAGCATGCGTGTGATGGGGTTAGGGTTAGGGTTAGGGTGTTGACGTCGAAAATAACCGTGACGATCGTCTCCGGCGGCTTCATCTGCACGTGATTTCGATTCTAGAACCCGGTCCGGATATGCAATATCCGGCTGAACTCCACGTCAGCCCAACGCGACGTAGAGCTTCATCACGCGTGTTGATTCCATCCGCCGCTATGATCGTCGCCTTCCTCGCAGGACCTGTGCGATGGACTTCTGGGCACGACTTATAGGTTCCGCGCTCCCTCCCAAATCTCGCACCACCACCCGACACACCACCGCCAACGATCCCCGAGCCCGTCTCGCCCGTTTCCGCAGAGTCTACAACCACATCCTCGACCTCTGCAATCGACCGAGAAACATTCAGAATGAGTTGCCATTCCTCGAAAATCTCCACAGCTCTCTGGAACGCCTTGCAGCCCTTTTGAGGGAAGAGTCAAGAGCGCCGGTGCCGCATACGTGTCTACAGTTCGCAGGAGGGAATCAGATATATGCTACCATTGCGCGCGCTGCGACGATTAGCCACTATGAACCCGTGATCAAGTCTGCGATCGCGGTGTTCGCGGCGCTGGTCGACAGTGAAGAGGAGGAGTTTCTGGCCAGTGGGCATTTTGCTAAGAGCTTGATGCGATTGATCCAGAAGGTGGTCGATTCGGGCAACGTATTGATTAGTACGGACACGGAGACTTCAGTTCTGGAATTGCTCTTCACGATCGCCGCCAAGATACGACTGCAGCCGGAGATTCTGCCAGTCTGGTTCCAGTCGACGGTCGTAAAGGAAGATGTCTTCACTTCTGAGATGGAGAAGAAGGGTGGGTTTGTGGGCATCACGCAGAAGGACGACTTTCCCTTATGCTACCTGTTGATTGACCGGGTGCATCACGAGGGAAGGATTGGAGACTTTGCCAGGACTGGTTTGCTCTATGTCTTTGAAGCGACCGGGCGCTCTCTGGACTTGGAGGAATGGATAGTCTCGAGTGACCTGCCAACACTTATGGCTTCCGGATTGGGAGCCCTGTACAGCCAATTGAGTCGGGAACTGAGTATATTGCATCCTGATGCCACGCTACCGGCTGTTCTGGCTATGAGCGACTACACAACTACGCATCCACGAGCTACAGCAGTGTCTGCCTTTTCGGAGATGTATCAAGCTCACATGGCCACCTTTTTGTCCTATCTGGCATTCTGGCAGGACGTTCTAGATCACTCCAGGAGCGCGGACGTCAAACAGACCTTACTGGACCATTTCCAAATCTTGTTTCTGCAGCAGCTACTCTATCCATCACTACTGCAGTCAAGCGACACTGATGCCGGCAGCTCTGTCGCTGTCTCCACGTACATGACAGCCATGTTGGAAGCTCTCGAGTATCCGGATCTGATCAACATGATACTCAAGTATCTCATGGCCATCGAGGATGACCAGCACCATCTGACAGTACCATCTCCACCGGAGACGCCCACCATGTCACCTGGCCCACCGCGATCACCCACCTCAGTGAGGCGGCGCCAGAGCCTGATGCTGCTGAATGCTCCCAAGGATCCTGACGACGCCGTGGATCCCAATCTGTTCAATTTGGTTGATCTCATCATCAACAACGTCAGCTCGCAGAATAGCCAGACAGTCTTTGCAGCTCTCAAGCTCACATCGACGATCTTCACTCGCCACAAGAGGTATGCTTTCGGGACGTTGCTCAAGGTACAGAAGACCAACCCTTCGAGGCCCATTCGGACTGTCGGTGCGCTAGAGAAGGAGCTGGAGCAGTACTCAGAGCTGGCGGTCTCACTGCATCGGCAGTACGACGTGAACGCGAATTACGAGAGACTCTGCGAGGATTTGCGATACAGCATTGAAGCCCAAGATCCCTTCAAGCCTGCTCCAGTCTCCGGTCGTGATCCGGGCGAACCAGACGTTGGTGGCTATTTGCTCTCAGACGACGATCCCCTGATGCGGACAGTGAAGGCCCTCCTGCGGTCCTTTTTCACCAATAGTGTCGACGTCAACCTGGCTCTGACGCATGCCATAGTTTCAATAGCTCAATGCTCGGAGCTCCGGCTCGACAGCTGGCTCGCTTTGAGTGCGTCCTCAGATCGCTTCGTAGACGAGGCTGTCGATTCATCAAGGCCATGGCAGACTTACCTGGACCAAGACGAACAACTCACATGGGCCGCCTTGAAACGAGCCAACCGCATTCCGGTCTGGCCTGACAACGAGGCACCAATGATGCACAGAGAGCTTCGAGCTCTTTCAGGAGAGCTCGAAACTGTCCGCAGCAAGGTGCCTAGCCTCGACCAATTGATCGCTGGCCGCAAGAATATGTTGCAAGCGGCGAGCCACGATATCGCTTCCAGCTCGTTACCCATGATCATTGACAGTCCAACGCAGCCGCAGATTGCACAATTACAAGCTGCACAGGCATCAAGAGGGCACAGCCGGAGCTCTAGCCGGCCGTCTAATGCCAGAGGAAGCCCACCAAATAGCAAGGCAACCAATATTACTCCGCAATCCTCAACGCCAGCAACTAGCTCGGCTGCAGCTTCGCAGGCCACTTCAAAACAGCCAACGAGCGATGAAACCGCTGAGAACCAAACCAAACAACCCATCACACTGCCTGCTTCAGCGGGACCGGATGTATCCATTTTCCAGCCTCCACCGCCAGAAATGCCATCTACCACCGACGTTCTAATGCAGAAATTTGAATTCCCTGTAGATGCGGCGCAGCCCGGAGCCGAAGACGGCGATTCTACCAATCCTCCACAAATGCGAACCGCCAGTCTGAACCACATCCTTACCAACGTGGTGGTTCTCCAGGAATTCATTCTGGAGCTCGTCGCCGTTCTGCAGGTTCGCGCGGCTGTGTTTGGGGAGAAGGAAGTTTGCACTACCATTGTGTAACACGGGGGCCAAATTTAGAAGGCGTTTTTCTGTTGCTAGCGATACCCTGTTCTTTTGTTTTTATTAGAGATGCGATATAGTTGAGAGGCAGAGAGAAGGATGGATAATGTATGTACGTATGTGTATGTATGTGTTGTTTGATATTATTATTATTGACGCAGGCTGCGCTGTCACCACTCACAGTTCTGTGACCAGAGCTTCTGGAGGTTTGCGAACCACCTCGGTAGGCGAACCTACCTGCAACCTTGTCTAGATGTAGCGAGAAAGCCTCGCGGCAAATACCGCGAGAGAGGGAAGAAAACAAAATAGGCAACTTGAATGCAACGGGACTCCACACCGTATCATACGTATCATAGGTACCCACGCAAAGGGACACACGGTGAGTGAGATTGAGAAGATTCCGGCGTCATGAGTATCATATCTATTCTAGACCTGCAGGTTCAAACGATAAGCAAATTGCATGGAATGAAGGCAATAATGTTGGCAGTCTGATCATCATCATCATCATTATCTTACCACTTCGGCACTCCGATTGATGACCCGTTTTATTATTCCATCGAACATGCCCAGGCCAAGGCAACGAGACGACGGGAGACGTCAGAGCTGAAACCCGAAGAAGGGAAAGGAAAAGATAAAGGCAAACATCTTGAGAATCACGCCATGATGAATGTCTGTTCTGTTTCTAACTTAGCTAGATACATGTGTACCCGTCCGTCGTATCAAGCTGATAACGAGGAAAGAAGAGCAGAAAGAAAGCCCCCTCTCCTCTCCAGCATGGTGGTGGTGGTGGTCGGTGGTCCTCAAAAATACGTACGTACGTCGCTTTTCGCTCAGATGACATTCCACCCGAAACGTCCGATGCATGCATGTACATTTCCGCCCGAAAGACGCTTGCTTTGCTCACATGTACAGTTTGAAGAACCGAGAAAAGGAAAACACATGGCCTCCAGCAGAACACCTTCGCTTCTCATCAGTGGGGGGCCAATAGTCGATATTTGTTGATAGCAATATAATATAAAGTAAAAAAAAAGGCAAACACGCGCAGGTCGGGTATCACACCATCAACTACTCCATCTTCAAGTCTCCACCTCTTCCGGGGCGTCGGACAGCTCCTCGTCGGTGTCGCTCGGGACGTCAAACGCATCTTTGTCTTTCTTGGCGGCCCGGGAGCGGCCGGCTCGTGTAGCTGGCTTCTTAGTTGTTGTTGCAGCCTTCCGAGAAGTTGCGGTAGAAGCCTTCTTCTGCCCACCCTTCTTCGGCGCAGGCACACTCTCTTTCTTCTGCTTGTCCTTGTTCACAGAAGCAGGTGCAGGTACTGGGTCGCTAGATGGCGGCGTGGATGATTCTACGTTTTCATGGGTTGCCAGCGGCGTCGAAGAGCCCACGTTCTCCTTATTGGCTTCTTCGTCCTCGGCGGTGTCCTCTGCGATATCCTCTGCGACATCCTCCTGCCACTTCTCGAACTCGTTGTCATCTTCACTATCGTCCATCTCGACATAGCTCTTCGAGGTCGAAGCGCGTGCGCTCTTGCGCCTCTCGGACGACGGCACAGCATCGTCCGCCCTCCTCTTCGGAGTCTTGCCTGCCTTCGCAGCCTTGGGCAGTTTCGCAGGCTTGCGAACCTTCTCAACTTTGGGCGTCCGCGCTCCAGACGTTCTCGCCTTCTTGGTGGCCCGGTTAGAAGCTCCATCAGCGGCTTTGCGCTTCTTCGATCTCATTCGCTCCTTCACAAGATCTTCTAGGCCCTCAGCAAAGTCTTCTGGCAGGAAGCGCTTCTCAGAAACTTCCTGCAGAGCGGTATGACTAGGCATAGCTGTAAAGAGGCCGCCACTTGGCAGTTTCGCTCTGCCTGGAAGAATCTGCAATGACCAGCCCTGTATGTCCGCAAATTGCCTGATGATAGCCTCGGACAGATCGGATAGGATGTATAGATTCTCGCTCTTAGCGGGATCGATGCCGTCCTGTACGGTCTTGATTCGTTGAGCAATGCTGTAGATCTCTGGCAGATTCTTTTCCGACGCCACGATCTTCAGATAGAAGATGATGTAGTCAACGAAATCCTCCAGATCTTCAGCACTTGGGCCGAAGTCCTGATGGTGGGCGAGAAGGCTCAGTAGGTACGCAAAGACACTCTGCAGAATTGGATCACCAGTCTTGACGTACTGAGCAGCTCGAGCTTTCAGGAATGTCACGGTGCTCTGCTTCGTCTCCTTGTCTGGTTCAAACGCGTACAAGAAAGCCAACCCGTAGAAGCGCCGTGGCAAGGTGTTAGATTGCGCGGTGAGGTACTTCTTGAGGGTGCTGATGAAGCCTGACCGAACTTCGGGCAATGGATCTTGCGCGATGCGGATAAGTCGATTGAAATCTCTTGGTGGAAACACCCTGACCACCGCTTTCGTACGACACAGTTTCAGTATTAGCTTTGCTGCAGCTGTTCGCAGTCCGGCACGTTGCACTTCCGATGTTGTCTTGTCAGATTTCGAGAGCTCGCCTTCGTGATCGACAAGGGTGTTGAGCAATCTGAACACTCTACCTGCCAGTTTCTTGATTGACTCAGGCAGCTCCTCATCTGGCGGAAGGCTCGCCGCGCGGCCTCTCACGGTATTTACCAGCAGCTTCAGTGCCCATACGTTTCCTTGCAGCTCGTTGTCATCGTCAGTTTTAAAGTCAATGTCCATGTCGTCAGTGGACGACGGCTTCGCGCTTATCACGCCTGTAGCAATTTCCGTGATGGCATCATTCTGATCCTCGATATGGTCGCTCGCAAGAAGACAGAGCTGAGCCATCGTTGCCAACTTTGCGAGCGAGTCTTTTTGGCCGGCTTTGAAGCCTTTGGTGCAAGACTTGAGCAAATTCTTGATATACATCTCTTTCTTGTCTGCAGCAGATACAATGACGGTCACTGCATGCTTTGCCGCGCGTGGTGGTGTTCCGTGGTTTGCAAATTTTTCCATGGCCTGGTAGAAAGCCCGGTCTTGCAGGAGCTCCTCAGGGAAACGACGCGCAAAGCCAGCGCATGCCTTGAGCGAATCCACGGCATTTGCATCGTTTGGTGTGGTAGCAGACGGCGCTTGCTGCTTCAAGCTGTCACACAGTTCGCGGATGTGCACCTTGAATATTTGTGGAGTATCGGTCGACATCTTCTTCAGAACATCGTGTGCAGCCGTAGCAAGTCCTTTCTCATCTGATCTTGAAATAGCCATGATACTAGAGACATGGCTGCGATTGTATATGAGGTAAGAGGACATGCGCAAGAATAGGCCCACCGTCTCGAGACAGCTTGCTATATGGTGAGGCGCTTGCTCCAGTCGTTTCGTCAATTCTTTTAGAGCATTCACAACTTTCTTGTACTCGTTTTCTGGGTTTATGCAGAAGCGTACAAGGGCGAAGTTCCGCCGGTCGTGGTGCTTCGCGAAGTGCATGAGGTGAGCTGATGCGACAGTGGTGTCTGGAAAGTCTTTTGCAATAGCTGTGACCAAAGTCATCAACCCGTGTTGAGCTTTTGTGTCGTCTGGGTTGGCCTGAAGTTGCTCACTCGAGCTCAGAATCTTTTCCACGTATTTGGCGAGCATTACTTGCCGAGCTTCCCAGCTCAAGAAAACAGTCTTTGCTTTTTCCTCGAGGTCTCGCACCAAAATGAGTAACCGTTCCACTCGAATCGCATCGGGATCTTGAGCAGCAAGCTCTGGACCTTGGCTATCGGCCACGCGCTGGGAGTCGCCATTTGCTGGGCCTCTCGCTTTGATAGGCGGATAACCCACTGGTAATAGAGACTCGTAAAGCGCCCGCATCACCAGAGAGTTTATGCCTCTATCATTGATGTAGACTGCCTCCAAGAGTTTGGTCGGGATTGCACCCAGAAGCTCGCGTACCAGCTCCCTGCCCTCAGCAATAGCGCCAGCTGCGACACCCCAGAGCTTTGCAAGGAGTTCAACGGCCGCGGTTCGTACAGGTACTTTGGGGTCTTTGATGCGCGTAGCAATGTTATAGAGAATTGAATCTGCAGATGTGACGCCGCCAAAGTTGCCCAGTTTCTTGATGACGGAGTGGAAATCGAAACGTGCGATAGCCTGCACAGCTGCCAGACGAACTTTGTCGTCGGCGTCGATCAACAGGTCTGCGATGCTTCTCTGAATGCTAGTCTCTTGTTCAGCATCGAGACCTTTGCCGCCGCCAGAAGTCAAGAGAATGCGCCCAGCTGCGGTTGCCCAAGCACCCCGGACCTGAGCGAACTTGTCCCGGTTCCGGACGAGAAACGCATGATACGTGGTCGGATACGCGGATGAGAACGCGTGCGGCGCCGCAGGAGCGAGCAAGATGTTATTTGGAGCCGGACTTGGTGTTTCCTCCAGGCTTTGAGAAGGATACGCTGCAGGGTCGAGAGGGACCGATGGCGGTGGGCCCGCAGCGCCAACACCGGCAATCATGTCACCAATAGTCTCGACGGCTAGAGTTCGCAACTGCAAATACTCTACCCCGAGCTCAGCTTCAAGTTGTGGGATGACGTTGCGAATGACTTCGGGGCACGATCTCCAGAGCTCTCGTAGTAATTTGTGCGCTTTCGAGACTTCTTCCAGATCCGTTTCAGAGGGTGGAGTAGGGAGGCCGACATCAGACTCATCATCGCTCTCATCGCGAGTGCGCTTCTTGCCATGCGATTTGCGCGCGTGAGGCTTGGCCGTGGAAACGATCTCATTGGCATCGATGAGGACCGAGTTGAAGTACTGCCCAATATGACGCACCATCTTGTCCTCGCAGACGTTGCAGATCGACTTTGCCATGTTGTACGCCGGAGACACTTCGCGCACAACTTGCGATTCAAGTGGTTCACCCTTTTTGCCCTGGGAGAAAATGCTGGGGTCGACTCTGAGGAATTGAGCGAGGATAACATCGATCACGCCCGGGGCCAGACCACTTCCCTCATCCACAAGTGCTGTAAGCAGTCCCGTCATGTTGAAGCTGACATTCTTCGAAAGCTGTTCCTCGCCCTTTCCGCGTCCACCTGCTAAGACATCGAAGCAATGGGTGAAGAGGTCGCTCGTCAGCCGGTCCGACGAAGGGATGTCCGAGATCAGCAGAATACTTTTGTATGAGGCAAGAGATTCCAATGCCTTCAAGTGCTGTCCATTGTAAGGGTCGCTCGGATTTGCCAGCGCTGGGACTATGATCGACACGAAGAGCGTGAAGATATCCTTCAGCTGACCAGGCTTATATGGGGCGTCTGGAGCCAGCAGTCTGAACACCTCCACAATACAGAGCATTGTCCACGCCTTGATGCCGCTATCCTTGTGTTCCAACAGTAGCTTGCTCGCCAGCTCTTGCGCTTTGGGTGTGACCGACTCTCTGTTCACAGTCTCCTGATCCATGGACTGGAGTTCCTTGCACAATGTTTCCAGCCGCCGTAGCAGGACTCCAACTTGAATCGGCTTTCCGGGGCGCCATGTCAAAGGCTCGTTGAACTCCAGCATCTCGTCTCCGTCTGCCTCCATCTCTTCATCCTGCTGTTCCTCATGCTCCTTCTCACCGACGTCCTCTGCGGCTGGGGGAGTCGGCTCCTTATTTCTCCTGGCTCGTGGCATCGTCGCAGCTCTGTAGAAGGGATTAGGATGCTGCGAATGTGGCGCGACACATGCCGTTATCTGCGGCGCTGAGACAGAAGGTCTTGGAAGTTGGTACTCGACTCAAGCGCGATCCAGCGCGTTCAAGCGTGTCGCAAAGTGGGGCCGCGAATGGCGATGGCCTGTGCTTATTACGCGCCTTCTCAGCATTCACTCACTATTCACACATTCACATGCACATGCACAGTTGAAATGTGTTTCAAATAGCGTCTTTCCAGAGCGGAACATTGTTATCTGTCCGAGAACCCTAGCCAAAACCAGGCCATCCGCGAGTCGAACCGCACAAAATCAGCGGTAGCAACTGTCGAGATAACATTCCGACGTCCAAAGACGCTGTACGCCTTCATAGATCTTTCATTGCGGAGATCGTGCTCGCTCGGGCGATTGGGTATCTTCGTTCGTAAGACATAAAGTACACGAAAAGTCTGGTCCTGTATTTCCACTTCAAAAGTCGCTCGTCACTGGTGACCCATCACCCACTTCCCATTCAACGCCCTGCTAAATGCTGCCACAAGGCTCGCGCTTGAGCTCATTGCGCCGGGATACTTATCGCCACGCTCGACCACTGTCCAGCAACGAGATCGCGTACATACTCCGAGATATCGCTCCCATTAGTCTGATAGAAAACGACTAGGTCGTCTCCGCCACTCGGTCTCGGGATGGCGGAGACGCTCATGTGGGTTCCAGCAAGCCCGGGTTCGCCTTGTACCTGGAAGCTGCTGTGCTGGACGATGGTGGTGTTTTCTGCTGCCCAGGTGACGTTGAAGCCTTCGATCATTAAGGAGGCTTTGTCTTGGGCGTAGAAGGCGTTGGTGTAGCCCAGGGAGCTGGCTGGATACACATTGTTTATAGCGACGGAGGCTAGAGGGAAGTCAGTCATATAGCAGTGAATTTTGAGGGGATTGATAGACTCACAGTTGACCCACTGATTGATGGGATGCGACATGGTGTTGGTTTGGTTTGTGGCGGTATCTTTCCACCAGAACTCTACCGTGTTTTCCAGGTTGACGAAAATAACATATGTGACCTGTTTCTCAGAGATTAGCGGATGTCTTACATACAGATGATCTCGATTGCGATACCGTTCCAGGACCCCAGCTGTAGCAAGCAACACCGGCGTGGCCATTCTTATTCTTGAACTCTCCTTGGTGCCGCCAGTCCACATCACCGTCTCGCCAACCTAGTTGCTGGAAAGTCGAGTTGTCAGAGGCGTACCACATGTGCATTCCGACTTCTCCAGTGCTGTCCACCGTGCCTCCATTGCCATTGGGCAAAGGAGTGTGTGTATAGTCGCTATCGCCGTAGTCGTTTCCATACCAACATGCCTGCATGCCCACCATGTCCGCGTCAAAGACCTTTAGATGCAAGTCGTTGATCGGTCCGTCGACCCAGATATTCGTAGTATTGCTGTTTGTCCTTTGCTTGAGGGTGTTGTTCTGGCTAATGTAGAACACGTGCCACGTCGAAGACCCGTTTGAGACGTACGAAACGGCGGAGAGTGCCGTCGAGTTTTTGGCATCCACGGCGACCACTTGCGAGATGTCGCCACCAAGCCACTGCCCTTGCGAGCTTAGCTGCTTCCATCTTATTTGACCAGTCCAATGTTGGAAATACATGACGAGGGTTCCTTGTGTTCCCTGCTGCAGGTCTCGAGAGAATGACTGAGAAGCAAGTGCAATTCCGGTGCCATTGAATGCTCCTTCTGTAGAGTAGTACTGCGGATTGATAGCGCCTCCAATGATGTACGTGTCATCCGCTGTGCTCTTCAGACGCGAATTAGATGATCTACGTTGAAGTCAGCGATGAATCAACTGCTACCTCTACCGGCACTTACGAATTTCCCCGTGTCAATCCGACTCCAAGACCGACGCCTAAGCCAATAGCAATAACTGCGACTGCAGCGATCAACGACCAGAACCACACTAACGGAATTCCACATATCCGCTTTCCACTTGAGCGGTCACCAGGCGGAGGCTGATATGGAGCAGGTTGCACTGCAGGCAACGCGACTTCCTTCTCTTCATCATCCCGCTGATATGATTGCGGCATAGGAGACGTTACTTCGGACGGCGAAAAGGGTCGGTCTTTATTGGATAACCTGGGATGCACCGGGTGCTCGGGAGGATCATAGGTTGGAATGGGAGCATTCTCTCCTTCAAAGTTTTGGAATTGTTGATAGGGCGGCGATGTGTTGCTATCGCTTTAGTTAGCCTGAGCATCGCATTCTGAAAGATGGGCTTCCAGTGACACTTACAAATGCTCCGTGAAGCGCGGGCTCGGGCTTCCATTATCAGAGGATCTCGGTAGAGGACTTCCATGCTCTATTGTGTCCATGTCGAAACTTGCGAGCCCTGGAGGGCCAGACCCTAGCAGCTATTCTGTCGTTCAGGACGCCCTAACGCGCACGCGATACCACAACAGTGGGACTGCGGCTTTCGTAGGGCAAGACGCGGAAAAGGTGGTTAGTGTGGGAGTGGGTATCTCCAGTCTTTAGTAAGTCCGCTGAAGGATGTCACTCGACCTGCGCAGCTGTGTACAGCCGCACTGCTTATGGCGGAACCGAGCCATGATGGCCTGCAAGCCAGCTCAAGCCCTATCCTTGAAGGGCAACAAGGTACCGGGAAAATATTTCAGCTGAGTGGCTGCGCTTCGATCTGCAGCTACGACGAATGAAACGGTTGCAAAGGAATGTACGACCCTGTCTGGTGCTGACATGATGGCCGCCGTGCAGCACGTCTCGTGGGAGAGTGTGGCTTGGCTGCCAATTCTGAAGCTTTTCCTGCGGGGATAGGTGCTGTGCTTTGCGATCTTCGCACCATGCGGTGGTAGCGAAAAGTCTTTTGTTCTTGACCGTATCGATGATGGAAGAGAAAGGGATATGTTGTACGGCGGCGTCAACCGCAAGCAAATATAGGTAGGCAAATGCGCCTCCGAAGTGCAGAGGAAGAACGGAATCGATTGTGCTCACCGGCGAGACCTTGACCTCGCTGTGCGAGCGTGCAGCACACCCTTGCACGGCACATATGCCCGATACATTGATGTGTGAATGGCTGCTGGCGTGAGCCCAGCGGTGCCCCTCTCGGCTTGCCCGTAATTTATGTATCACGCTCGTGGGCTTTGTGTCGCCAGAGGTATTCGAGCGAGCAATAGTATCCGGCAGCTTCAGTAAGCGATTCCGCCTGTGTGCGAAGATCTCTTCTTATCGACAACTCAGCAGCAGCGGCTTGTGCAACGTGCACGGAATTTCTTTCTGTTTTCTCTCGCATGCTGACGAAACTCAAACCGAACAGGAAAGCAGTGATCTGCTGTCACTTTCAGCTGGAGCCATCATGGCGCGCTCTGGGGGAAGGCCGTCTGCACATCTTGTCATACTCGAGGGGTTGGTCGCTTTGTCCGATAGAGGCGTAGTAGCGACGTGGCACAGCAGAGGAATGCTGATGTCGAGGCGCGGTGTGAACTGTGAAGAAAGAAGGAGGGGCCAGCCGGGCGGCATTCGGGATCCGGAATGATCTGCGGCCTCCCACGTGTCTTCGCGTCTGCGGGTAAATCTATTTGTGGCACGACTGATCGCCATCGCCATCTGAAAACAAACTGTATCTACGGCGATGAGATGCGGACAGTCGTCGTGACTGGCTTGGGCGCTGTGACACCCCTGGCGGCCGGCATTAAACATACATGGAGTCGACTGCTGGACTCAGCGAGCGGTCTGACCTCCACCGCCCCCAGAGGTCCGGAATTTGAGGCTCTGCCCAGTCGCGTGGCCGGTCTGGTACCGCTGGGAAGTCGTCAAGATGGGCGATGGCAGGCCAAAGATTGGTTGCCAGCCAGCGAGGAACGTCAGATGGCCCTCTTCGCCCAGTATGCCATAGCATCGGCACACGAAGCTCTAGAGGACGCTGGCTGGCATCCGACCAAGCAGGCGGATCTCGAAGCCACAGGAGTAACGATTGGATCTGGCATTGGCAACCTTGACGAGGCCTACAGGACTTCTGTCGCATTCCATGAGTCTGGTTATAAGAAGGTGTCGCCTCTCTTCGTGCCTCGACTGCTGATCAATCTCGCGGCCGGCCATATTTCCATTCGGTATGGCTTCAGAGGTCCCAATCATGCCGCAACAACAGCCTGTACTACTGGCATACATGCTATTGGTGACGCCTCCAGGCTCATAGCGTTCGGAGACGCCGATGTGATGGTTGCAGGCGGAGCAGAGTCCTGTATTCACCCCCTTTCAATCGCTGGGTTCGCAAGGGCACGTAGCCTGGCAACGGATTGGAACGACAACCCGACTGCTGCATCTCGGCCTTTCGCCAGAGACAGAGCTGGCTTTGTGATAGGAGAAGGTGCCGGGGTGGTCATTCTTGAAGTAGGCTGCATTGCCTGATCAGACGGCAACCCACTGCTAATGTCATGCAGGAACTGGAACACGCTAAAGCCCGCGGCGCAAAGATATACGCAGAAGTGAGAGGCTACGGTCTATCCTCAGATGCTTACCATATGACTGCTCCCCAAGAAGACGGATCAGGGGCGCTTCTGGCAATGAAACAGGCCCTAAAACATGCTCAGATCAAGCCAGCCCAGGTCGACTATATCAATGCACATGCAACGTCGACAAGATTGGGAGATGCTGCTGAGAACAGAGCCATCAAATCACTCCTGCTAGGAGCCGAGGGAAAGCGCAATGCTTCAGAGATTAATGTCAGCAGTACCAAGGGCTCTGTCGGACACCTGCTTGGTGCAGCCGGTGCTGTTGAGGCAATTTTCACCATTCTTGCGACCCATCACGTATGTCTCCACTGCCACTACAGCCTATTGCTCGATGCTAATCGTCACAGAACATCTTGCCGCCGACCTTGAATCTCGACAACGTGGGTGATCCGCAAGAGTTCAATTGCAATTATGTCGCCAAGGTGCCGCAGCAACACAAGGTCAACGCTGCCCTCACAAACAGTTTTGGCTTTGGTGGCACGAACGCAAGTCTTTGCATCTCGAAATTCTCCTGAAGAGGCCTGAATTGTTCTACAATATAACATTTCTCGACGTGGCATGACAGCACGATTCTCCAAAATACCCCGCCCTGAGCCCGACGAGCTACCTTATCTCGCGTCAGCCGCGCGAAAGACCCCACTGGCAATAAAATGGCACTGGCCGACAACATATCTCAACTCTTAAGTATGCCTCTGTGGATGTTTTAATCCGGTCGAGAGACCAGAGCATCCTTCCGTCGCTTCGTCAGGCCTTTTCTTTTCGAGCTGGACCCTTTGATACACCGGCAACGGTTCTGGCGGCGCTGCCTTCCAAAGAAAGCTGGAGAACTTGGCAAGACAGCTCTTAGTAGTGCATACCGATAGAAATGGACAACGGACCAGACCATCGATCTCGCTTGCTGGTCCGGATGAAAGATGTCGCAGGCCAATACCACGAACGCATCCCCTGGATCCGCCGCCTCCCAGGCCCAGCCATCGCCATCATACTCTTCCTCGCCTTTGTTCAGGTACTCGTCTGGATCGCAGTCGGCATCGTCCTACACTTTCACCCAGCACTCGTCTCCACGGCTGTTCTCTCCTATACCCTGGGTCTCCGCCATGCTCTGGACGCAGACCACATCTCCGCCATCGACCTGATGACCCGGCGCCTCGTCGCTTCTGGGCAGAAACCCGTCACGGTGGGAACGTTCTTCTCCCTCGGCCACTCGACCATTGTCATCATTACCTCCATCATTGTCGCCGCCAGCTCCACCGCGATTCAAGACCATTTCGGCGCCTTTTCCGACATTGGCGGCATCATTGGGAGCTCCATCTCCTCCGCCTTCCTCATCATTCTCGGTATCATGAACGTCTGGATCATGTACAAGCTCTACCAACTCCTTCAAACCGCCATCTCGTCCCCGATCGGCCAAGAACCACTCGATTTCTCCTTCGAAGGAGGCGGATGCATGACCCTGCTCCTCCAAAAGACGTTCAAGCTCGTCGATCGGCCATGGAAAATGTATCCCCTCGGCGTCCTCTTCGGGCTGGGCTTCGACACCTCGTCCGAAGTCGCCCTCCTCGGAATCTCCTCCATCCAAGCCGCGCAGGGAACTTCCATCTGGCTCATCCTCATCTTCCCCATCCTCTTCACGGCCGGCATGTGCCTCCTCGACACGTTCGACGGCGCAGCCATGATGTCGCTGTACACCTCGGCGAGACTCGCAAAGGATGCCATCGCCGTCCTCTACTACCAGCTCGTCCTGACGGCCATCACGGTCCTCGTCGCCATCACCATCGGCTGCCTGCAACTCCTCACCATGATCCACAGCATCCGCCCGGACCTGAGCGGCCCTTTCTGGCAGGGCGTGGACGCGGCGGGCGAGAACTACGACATCATCGGAGGCGCGATCTGCGGGAGTTTCCTCGTCTTTGGAGCTCTGAGTGTGGTGCTGTACAAGCCCTGGAGGAGGGGAATCGATCGCAAGAGGGAAGTCATGGCTACAGCAGGAGGAGGACTGGGTGACGAGGACAGGAGGCCAAGTTCGATGCTCGGCGGACTGGTGGAAGTGCAGGACGAGCTGTTGGTGGATGTATATACACTTCCTCCTCCTCTTCCTCCTCCTCCTCCTCCTTCGACAGACTGGCGAGACGACAGAGTGCTCAAAGGCGACGTGAAGACGGCTGTCCAGTCTGTCGGGGAGTGTTCGAGAGATCCATGTTGATTGATTGATTGATTGATTGATTGATCATCAGGCAGGGCAGGGCAAGGCAAGGCAGGCAGGCAGAAATGGAGCCATCTCTGCAAATACACATTGGAACGATCTAGATCGCCACGGATGTTGCCCTGACGGCCTGTAAGCCTCGTCTTCGCCAGGATGATCGAGGGAGACCTCGGGAAGGATATCCCGACGGATCTATTGTACGTACTATCTCTAATAATGTGGTGCTGACTGACGGACTGGCCAGGAGCTCTCTCTATCTGCTTCATGAAACTCGGAAAATGTAACATGCAGTACGACTGTGCATCATCACTTTTTGCCCCCTCGTGGTGAGAGAGAACTTCTCTGTCAATCCAGTCAGGACAGTAGGACAAAGTAGGCACAATTTTTTTTCTAGCCCTAAGGATATCTATGGAAAGATTCATCCATAATCACCAACAAGCCTTGTTTGTTGGGAGCGTACTAGATTTCTGCTCATCAGGAGTCCTGGCCCGGACAACGCCTGTCGCTTTTTGTGAGTAATACCGAAAATAAATCACTTTTGTTGGAAGGTCCCCATGTCACAAACTCCATGTAAGACATTCTTTAGTATCCTTCCCAGTCCCAGTCTGGGGTATATCGCATATCATTCGCCAGTAAAAACGCCGAAAAGCCACCCGATTGCACGCTCTCTAGGTCGGTGATTGGTTATTGAATAGATGTTTTAATGTTTTCTCCGCTTTCCGGTCTGGTCCTCGTCGACTGGTGGGCGATTTCTTCTTCTCGTATGAGATGTCTCCTGCTTCGGCGACGCGGAAAGAGGTGAGGGTGCTGGCACTGCTCTTGTGGCTTGCGTCCTTCATCAGCTCGTTCGGGCTCGAGGAATGAGGGATGGTGGTATGGTATGGCAAGACGAGATCGATGGACTTGTTGGTTGAGAAGGATGTTGTATACGGATTGTGTCGGTTTGCCAAGGGACGGTAAGAAGCATTGGACGCGACGGTGCCGTAAGAGCTGCTAGGCGAATGGACTAGGGAAGGGATTGTACTGCTGTCCGTGGTAGTCGTATGAGCCCGATGCATGCGCGGACGACTGGCACGAGCGAAGTCGGAGTAGAATTGTTCAAGGTAAGCTGTAGCCTCCGAGTCTCGTTTCCGGGAGCTAGCGTCGCTAGCGGCATCGTCCAAGGAGTAGGGATTCGAATCCGAGATGGACATGTCGGAGAAGGTGCATGAGAGTGGCCTGAGAACTGTGGGGGATCTTTGAGGCAGAATGTCGGCTGGAGGGTGGGATTCGAAGTAGGATGCGGCATTGTTGTTGAACATGCCGGAAGGCGACTTGACTGACTCGATGGATTGAACGGATGTCGGGCGAGAGGTGTCTTTTTTACGGCAACTGTGTCATGTTTGTTTAGTACAGGCCGTCTGCCAAGGAGCAGAGTATGGATGGAAGATGGACCCACGCTTCTGAGCAGTAGAGGATGCTGGAGCCGGGGGTAACGATCTGTTTCTCGCATGTGGCACAGAACTGCAGGAAGCTTGCCATGCCGACTTCCTCCTCGTCCGCGAAGTGCACCGCCTCCTCTGTGCCCACGACCTTCTTGCTCCACCCGGCGCCGGCCTTGGGCGAAGGCTGGCCGTGGTGGTGGGTGTAGTTATAGCTGGCTCCTCTCCTCAGTGGCGGTGGCTTTGTGGGTCGAGCATGCGGCGGTAGTGCCTTCCGGCCTCCCTGAGAAGAGGACCGAGCATGCTGGTGCTGGTGCGGGTGCGGGTGCTGGCGATTGCTCATTGGGCGGGTAGGAATATATCTCGCAGGCGGGAGCGGGTCCCGTTGCGAACAGACCTGAGGGCGGGGTGGATGCCAGTGCCAGAATATCGCTCGGAGGAATATCGCTCAGATGAATATCCCTCAGACGATCGGTTTTATGCCGAGCGTATGCAGGAACGGCACCGAGGCGGTGACAGCACTTCGCGAATGAGGCCGTGTGTACGTGGAGGGTGGAGGGTGGAGGGTGGAGGGTGGAGGGGTGAGGCTGGAGGGGCAGCGGGAACCAGCAGCGAGGGTGGAAGAACGAGTGTTGTTATCTGCAGTGGGCGGCAGAGTAGTCAGCCAAGGACCTTCTTCGGGTCTTGTTTTGGCAGGAGAGACCAGCGTACCTTTGGAGGTGTTTGATTCGAGTGACTGAGAGGACGGTCCTGATAGCGTGATAAGCTCTAGGCCCGCGTTATCTATAGCAGTCTTTGTCCGCTGGGCAGGGTAGGTATGCAGAAGCTTAGAAGATTACGGTGGACAAAGGGAGCGAGGGAGAGGGTCGCAAAGGGAAAGAGATGGGGTTTATAGTAGGAAGACTGACACGGTGGTGATGTTTTGGCATGCCTAAAACCTACTACATGTTGCTGTGGGCCACGGGGGGGGGGGCATTGTTGGAGGGCCAGCGGCCAGATCGGGAAGAATAGGTCTGTGCAAGGATGCCGAGCAGTCGTGGGCCTTTTTCCAACGTTCCAGCAAATGCACGGGCATGACGTCCCCACTACTGCGCTCTGTGCTCTGTGCTCTGTGCTCTGTGCTCTGTGCTGCCTGTGCTGCCTGTGCTGCCACAGTGCTGCTGTGCTCGACGCCATGCACCCTCGTCTGCTCGTGCTGCTTGGCGCCAATCATCAAACCAGTCGTCAAACCAATCATTAATGTCCGTCAGAGCGCGTTTCTCTGCTGTTGCTGTTGCTATTGCTGTTCTTAGCTCTTGGCCCGGCGAACGGATTGCGCGGTGTGCTGCAGCTTCGCGTGTCCATACACCACCACCACCACTACTACCACCACCACCTTGCGTTCTCCTTTCACATGACATGCTGATATCAGCCGAAGGACTTCTAGACTTCTAGACTTCCATCATGGTATTGCCGTCCCCTCTGTACCACTATGCTCGTCGACGTCTGCACCATCAACGTCCACGCTGCCCCTCCCTCCCTCCCCCCATCACGCTGCCCGCAGCATTCCTGGCGTCATCATCTCCCTCACCTTCGACATCACGTACGACAAAAACACCATCGATCGCACCATGTACTGCTGCACTGGAATCCGCACAATCCCGCATACCCACATGACATCAAACCGGCTGACGGCAGTCTCGCCTGCCGCGCACTGCGACTGCGGCCGCCATTCCAATTGGCAGCTCCCGATCCCACGTGTAGCACGTCCTTCTGCAGACCGTCCATCGCAGCGTCGTGTTGCGCTGTTGCTGTTGCTGTCGCTGTCGCTGCTGCTGCTGCTGCTGCTGCTGCTGCTTCACGAGCATCGTCTGTAGGCCGTCAACAGGCTATTCGAAGTTTAACTAATGAGGCATCGCTGCACCGCATGCTGGTAAGACACAGCTCAGCTACCCATACCCTCGCATAGAGCCGGCTCAAAATTCTCTTCAATCCCACGTCGGTCGAGCAGGATTCGCGTCGGCTGTTCCCGTCGGCGTTTCGATCTGCGAACCACAGACCGACCGCACATCAAATCCTGGGCCTCCGCAGACACGACAACTCATCAGCTCACCTCATTGTGGGGAGCGCGTGTTTCAAGACTCTCGAAGCCTCTTCGCCGCCTTGCGCGTGAGGCTGTGCCAACGGACTAGATTTACCGCACGCACGGCTACGACTTGGAACCCACAGTGCCCACCCCTTCCCCCTTACGAAACTCTCTGTTACGAGAGAAGATGCAGAACCACCCTTCTACTCGCTGCAGCCCGTCCGCGTCACCGATAACGTTAGGGGAGACTCCCCGAGCGCTGCAATTCGTACATTTGACTTTCGATCTCGTGCAGCGTTTGGGACTAGCAACGAAGCTCCCGTACAGAGGATTCGTGGACGCTCTCCATGCCAGCATCCGTCATTGACGATTATGCGTCGGACTGCAGTGAGCCCGAGCCTGGAACTGGTCTTTCCCGTGCCCTTCCGGTGGACCATTGTTGTCTCTGTAGATGCTATACCGGACGAGGACCTCACTCCGAAATTCTGTCAGCAACTCTGTTGCTCCATGCGCAAGCAATCACGTTAATCCCCGTGCCAAATCACCACCCTTCAAGGTGGAAAGTCAGGCAGAGTAACCCTTAGGGTTGTCCATTGCAGTGCAGCTATTCTCGCCGTCTGCAATCTCCACCCTGCCATTGCGGTGATAGTTACAGCTTCATCCCCCAATGGCAGGCTATGTCAACGGCTGCCACCGCTCGTT
The DNA here is from genome assembly GCA_963674455.1 of Lecanosticta acicola. NCBI lineage: Eukaryota > Fungi > Ascomycota > Dothideomycetes > Mycosphaerellales > Mycosphaerellaceae > Lecanosticta > Lecanosticta acicola. The sequence goes on from CAVMBE010000063.1 coordinate 114,638, forward strand.
GTGAGCTGTGCGACTCGCTATGACCTTGACCTTTGCTAGCATTCTCGGGAACCAAAATGACCATCGACTGTGCAAAGTCGCCGTACATACACGAGTCTCAATCCTGATGGCTAGATGGACAGCCAGGGCATAAACCCAAAGAGGGTCTCGAAGCGCTGTATGCTGTAAGGTCGGTAAGCCGGACTTCTACTATAGTAACTACGAGAAGTATAACACCTAGGTTAACTAGATAGACCTCTACTTTCTCTTTAACCCTATAGAAGAACTATTAAGTCTATAACTTAATAATCTTACAATGTATAAGGATCACTTGTATAAGGCTTAATCGGTATTAGGCTCGTTAGTAGAGAGGTCTAGTAGAGGAAGAGTAAAGCGATAGAGTAATATAGTAACTTAAGGGATTGTATTCCAAGTAGTAAGATACTATAGTAAGTTAAACACATCGAGAGCTAGAGGTACTCTTAGTGTTCCTATATACTTCTATCTATAGCGGGTAAACTAATTAAACTAATTACTAAGTAGACTAATCAAACTAATCACTAAGTAGACTAATTAAACTAATTACTAAGTAGACTAATTATACTAATCACTCTCTTACTAACTGCCTAGTTAGAGCTCTACTATGTCTGCCTTAATTAGTCGTAGCTATAGGTAACGGTCCGATTAACTCGTAATAAGAACGTCTTAAGCCTATCTTTACTACTACCTTTTTAAGAGGACGTGTATAGTATTAGGTCAAACCTTTTCTCCGCGAATACCTCGACTCCGGCGATACGAAATTAGGAAACGGAATCTTTAAGTTATACTAACATCTTAAGACCTCTATAAAGACCGTGTTTAGTATATCTAACGAACAATCGACCGCCGTACGAGTTATTTAGTACCTTACGTAACGTACCTCTACTACCGAGTATACCGCTAAGTTCTAGGAACACGCTTAACTTACCGACTAGGACGACGAAGTACTTTAAACGATATACCGACGAGGACTAAAGGATAATATTAAGGACGAATTAATGCGCGACAGGCGATTAATCGAAGACCTAGGAGAACTAGTTTAGGTTACAATCGATCTTAACGACAAGCTCTACGAACGAGTAATAGAAAGGCGTTACGATTCGAAAATATTAGGACGCGCTAGGTACATTTCCGAAAGGCGACGCTAGGGCGATTACAACCTACGGTTTAATAAGACAAATTAATTACATTAACCCTACTATAGACCGTAGCCTATAGAACTCGACGTTACCTAGAAAGGTCGTAAGATACAAGGTAAGAACTCGCCTCGAAGGAAAAATGTAGGAAAACTAACTTACTATACCTATAGAAAAGAAGGACACATAGTACGGGATTGCCGCGGTAAGAATATAGTACGCCGCGAGTAGTTTAATATAATATAACTAAGATCGGGACGAGAAGTATATAATATACCTACCCTCGACGAGAAAAAGGAACCCCGACTCTTTAGAGTAATAGTACGTTATAAGGAAAAGTACGGTACCCTTTATTAGAGATACTATTACGACGATTCTTACTAAGAACATTATTCCTCGAAGATAGGAGTAGGATACTAGCTATAACGACTACTATTACCTATATAGGATCCGCGGCCCGATAACGACGAAGAAAGGACCGATAGATACCGACTTCTACCTATACCGGAGGAGCTACGTAGACTCGAGCTACCTATACCGGTTAGCGAGGAAGAGTTAGACAAGGAAAATCTAACGCCCGAGGAAGAACAAGACAGCGAGGAAGAAGGTAACGAACAGCTACCTTAGCTTCCGGAAGAACTAGAGATACCGGAATCCTCGGAAGAGAGCGATATTACGGAGGAAGACGACGACGGAGAAATTACAACCTTTACGGTAGACGCCCTAAGACAAGTACGGGAACTCGTAATCGCGATCGCGCGAAGTAATAAGGAAGTGTTTCTAAAGATTAAAGGAAAACGATACCTTAACCCTATCTAATTCGATAATATACTTTCTAGGATACGTTTCCTCGCCTAGAAGTACCTACGAATAGAGGTAGAGGAAGACTTTAGACGAATTATCTAGGAGAAACCCCTAATTAGAAGCATTATAACACCCTACGGGTATCTTATACCGAACAACGAAGTCGTTACCTAAGAAATGCGGGCCTAGATACGACGCTACGTAGAAGCATTCGCCTAGGCATAATACGTACAAAATCGCTAGGTATATAACGAATTACCGGCCGAGTAATAGATAGCCGAGGACCTCTATAAAACGAAAAGAAAGATCCGATAGTAGCTCGAACGACGCCGCTCGGGAAAAGGATTAACTCTCTAGGAATAAGCGACCGAAGAGAGTTTAATATCGTAACGAATGCTTAAGCATTAATAGTAGTCTTCCGTACGGAAGTAATCGTTAATAGCCGTAAGACATATACGCTAGTTAATTTAGGCGCTAGCGGGACATTTACTTCTAAATTATTTATAAAAGAATCCGGGATCGCAACCCGAAGGAAGAAAGACGGAGGGTATAAACTCGTCGTAGTAGACGGGTCACCCCTACCGAGTATAGAACGAGAGACGATACTATTACTACTAGCAATCTAATAGTACTACGAGGAACTAACGTTCGACGTCACTAAGATAGCTACTTATAATATCGTACTCGGAATACCTTAGTTAAGAAAGCACAACCTATCGATCGACTAGAAAGGAGGAGTACTTAGATTTAAGCGATACGATTATACGATCGACATCTACCCTACGTAGTAGTAGCGGTCGCTAGTAGATAAGTTAAGACAACTTAGTACGACGTAGTTTACGACGACCGGAATCTAGAGACTAGAACTAACTCGGATAGGTACTAACTAGGGTTAGAAGGGCTAAGAAGTTACGAGTAATAGTAGAATTCGTATACTACCTAATATCCCTAAAGAGTATAGCGGGTATAAGAGACTCTTTTAGGAAGAGGAAGGGAAAGACGCCCTATCTAAGCATAGACTATAGGATTACAAGATTAATATTTAGCTAGGGAAGCAGCCTCTATAGGGACCTATCTATCCGCTATTAGAAAAAGAGCTAAAATCCCTTAATTAATAGCTAAAGGAGAAACTAGCGAAGGGATAGATCCGGAAATCCACTTTAAGCGTAGGATCTCTAATTCTCTTCGTACTAAAAGTAGGAACCGACAAACTACGACTAGTTATCGATTATCGGAGACTAAATAAAGTTACAATTAAGAATAGGTATCTATTACCTAGTATCGAAGAAGTATAAGACCGCCTTACTAGAGTAGACTAGTTTACGAAGATCGACCTATAGGAAGCGTTCTTCTCGATTAGAATAGTACCTAGAGAAGAGTAGAAAACCGTATTTAGAACGAGATACGGACTGTACGAGTTCCTCGTTATGCCTATAGGACTTACGAACGTACCTATATTATAGTAGGACCTTATTAACGAAACGCTCCGAGACCTCCTCGACGTTTACGTTATATACTACGTAGACGACATTCTAGTCTATACGAAAGGTTTACTACAAAAGTACGTATTATAAGTCTAGGAAGTATTTAAACGACTTAGCGCTACCGACTTTAAGACAGCGCCTAAGAAATGCGAGTTCTATAAGAAGGAAGTCAAATTCCTAGGATTTATTATTAGTACGTAAGGAATCCGAATCGATCTAAAGAAGACCAAGTCTATCGAAGAATAGCTACAACTATAGAACGTTAAGGACGTACAATCGTTCTTAGGCCTAGCGAACTATAATAGAAAGTTTATCTAGGATTACTCGAAGACGGCGAAACCTCTTACGGAGCTTACCTAAAAGGATAAGAAATAGGAATGGAGCATACGATAACGATAAGCATTTAAGAGACTGAAAGAACAATGCGCTTTAGTACTAACATTACGACTGTTCGACGGAACGAAGCCCGTATAGATCGAAACCGATATATTAGACATAGCTATAGGAGTATGCCTTACGTAGGAGCATAATAGGAAGCGACACCTAGTAGCCTACTACTTAAGAAAGATAACGCCTATAGAAGAGAACTACGACATCTATAATAAGGAGCTACTTATAATCGTTATAGCATTATAGTACTAGAGAGTCTACGTAGAAGGAGTACTAGGACTAACGATTCTTTCTAATTATAAGAATCTTACCTACTTTACTACGACAAAGTCGCTAACACGTAGGCAGGTCCGCTAGTCGGAACTACTCGGTTAGTATAAGTTCGATATCCGTTATACCCTAGGACGCGACAATAGTCGGGCCGACGTACTAAGCCGACGTAGTAACTATATAGAAGGAAAGGAACAAGTATAGCATAACATACTTAGAACAAACTAAGACGGGAGTCTAAGCGCTAATACGAAGGAATTTAACAATATTATCTAGGTTCTTTAAGACAACGAAGAACAATTCCTAATCTAATAAGGGAAATATTAGGTACTAAAGGATCGCGAGGAAGAATGCATTCGACAACATCACGATAACCTAGAGTACGGATATCTAGGAGTTACGAAGACAATAGAACTAGTCTAGCGAAGTTTTAGCTTTCTATATATAAGGTACCGAATCGTAGTATATATTAAGAAGTGCGTAACATATAATTAGAACAAGGCCTCGAGACACGCTAAATACGGACACATCTAGTTTAGAACTCTACCTACTTAACTATAGGACGAAGTTATAATAGACTTTATCGTTAAACTACTACCCTCGAAGGACAAGGTTAACGGAGTCACCTACGACATAATCTTAGTTATAGTAGATCGACTAACGAAATATATATACTTTATTCCTATAACGGAAAAGGCTAGCGTAGAGCAACTCGGATACCTTATACTAGACAGACTAGTACGATACTATAGCATCCTAGAAGTGTTTATTATAGATAGAGACAAGCTATTTACTTCGAACTACTAGAAAACACTTATAGTAACAATCGGGATACGCTATAAGCTATCTATAGCCTATTATCTATAGACAGACGGCTAGACAGAAAGAACGAACTAAACACTAGAACAATACCTTCGACACTATATAAATACTATATAAGACAATTAGGCAACACTCTTACTAATAGCGTAGCTTGTACTAAACAACTATCGTTCCGAAACTACTAGATATACACTATTCTTTACTAACTTTAGGAAGAATCCGAAGACGTTTAGATTGTAACAAGACTAAATAAGACTATACCCTAATACGGAAAAGGCAATAATCGCTTTAGAAGACCTGAAACGGGTGTATAACTAGTTACAATCCGCAATCTAAGACACTTAGGACCGGATTTTAGGGCTATATAACAAGAAAAGAAAAATAGCGCCTTAGCTAAAGAAGGGGGATAAGGTCTACCTCCTAACTAAGAACTTAAGAAGTCGGAAACTAACGAAGAAACTAGACTACGTTAAAGTCGGGCCATTTTTAGTTAAAGAAGCCCGAGGACTAGTAAACTACCGACTTAAATTACCGGTAGATACGAAGATTTATCCCGTGTTCTATATCTCTCTTTTAGAACTAGCCGACGCCGAGACACCTTACTAGGAAACATTTTTATATATACTAGAAGAAGAAAACGAATTCGAAGTCGAAAGGATCCTAAGAAAGGAAGGTTAGCGATATCTTATTAAGTAGAAAGGATACGACGAATTAGAAAATACCTAGGAACCGGAGAATAACCTTACGAACTATCGCTAGCTACTTTAGCGTTTCTACTAGAATTATAAGGCAGTTACTAGAACTCCGAGTTAGGAATAAGGGACAAATCGGCCTAAGAAGTAAGAGGCATCTAGAAAACGTCCTCTAACTCCGAAGGGTTTCCCTCGGGTTCTAGTAGGAAATCGGAAGGCGCGTTAAGAGCCTTAGGACTCTCCGAAGGCAGCTTCTATAGCTTAGCGAACTCCTTAGAGATTGCCTTCTCTTCCCGCTTCTCCGCCGACCGAAGTTGTTTACGAAGACGATAGACACGAGCTATTGCCTCCGTTACCTTTTCCTTAGTATCGTCTAACTTACGCTTTAGTTAACGACGCTAGTTCCGAAGACGCTCCTACTCGGTCTAAGTTACCGTAACGTCGCAATTCTTATAGCCCTTACGAACACACTCCGAACAGTACCTAAAACGAATATCTACTATATACCGAATCGGATTCTCCTTCGACGATCGTACTATACGGTAGGTAGAACATAGAGACGGTATTTCGCGACCGTTACTTTCGATTAAAGACGCTTGTCTTTTACGACGCTCCTTTCGAGTTAGCGGCTCTCTACTTATAGCGGGAAAGGGAGGAAAAGAAGACACCTACTAAAAGATTTAGCTCGGGACGCGCTAAAGATAAGAGGGGGGATAGTATTACGGATCGAAATAGTAGCGAGGCTACTTCGAGAATTCCTAGCTAGTAAAATAGAAGAGAGACCCTACGCGTGTAGCGAGGCACGTTACGTATTACGTGTTCGACTAACGGGAGGAGCCGGTAGTCGAACTCTATAAGGGGGACTACGTAACAAGTTCGACCGTTCGACTAGAGCTCTAGTCGGATAGCTAGTTTCTAGCTAGTAGGTAGGACAAGTTAGTCGAACTAGAAATCTATATAGGAACACTAAGAATGCCTCTAGCTTTCGATATGTTTAACTTACTATAGTATCTTACTACTTAGAATATAATCCCTTAAGTTACTATACTACTCTATCGCTTCACTCTTCCTCTACTAGACCTCTCTACTAACGAGCCTAATACCGATTAAGCCTTATATAAGTAATCCTTATGCATTGTAAGATCATTAAGTCATAGACTTAACATTCGACTACCGGCTCCTCCCGTTAGTCGAACACGTAACACGTAACGTGCCTCGCTATACGCGTAGGGTCTCTCTTCTATTTTACTAGCTAGAAATTCTCGAAGTAGCCTCGCTCCCACTTCGATCCGTAATAGACAAGTTAGTCGAACTAGAAATCTATATAGGAACACTAAGAATGCCTCTAGCTTTCGATATATTTAACTTACTATAGTATCTTACTACTTAGAATATAATCCCTTAAGTTACTATACTACTCTATCGCTTCACTCTTCCTCTACTAGACCTCTCTACTAACGAGCCTAATACCGATTAAGCCTTATACAAGTAATCCTTATATATTGTGAGATTATTAAGTTATAGACTTAATATTATACTACTAAGAGATAGAGGCTGTAATATAGGCTACTAGATAGTTAGGCTTAGGTTGCTCGTATATTATCCCTTTATACTAGCCCTACTTACGAAAGATTCGCTTATAAAGAGGTATAGCCCTATTAATATAAGCTTTATCTGTCTAGTAGATCTATTACTAGAGGCTATCTACTATCTCTAACCTATATTAGTACCTATACTTAATCCTAAGCCTCTTATTAGTTTGTAAGATCTATATAGTACTCTACCTCTTACTACGTAGTATTAGTAGCTACCTTTCTTTTATTCTCCTTCTTAAGGTTATATATAAGCTTTATAAATACTTTTAAAAGAAGCTATAGTCCTACTTCCTTAGATCTTAGGGCCCTTTAGCTATTATCTTAATCTAGTAGCTAATATCCTTCTTTTTAGGTCTAGGAGCTTCCTTTCGTAGTAGCCTTCGGCTAGAGGATAGCTTAGCTTCTACTCTAAGTTCTATACGTTAGTAGAGCTATTTACTAGCTATTAGGTAGGTAGGGTACCATTCTTCGTAGTTATATAGCTAGTAGAAGTATTTAAGTGTGTATTAGTCTCTATATGCATTCTAATAGTTAAAAAAACGGGTTCTATATAGTGTCTTAAATTACCCTAGTCTCTTTAACCTTTCTAAATAATTTCTAAGTATAGGAGGCATAGTAGTAGTAATACAGAGCCTTCAAAAGTGGTGTTAGTAGGGAGGTTTGGTATGCCAAGCAACTAGCGTCAATCTATCCTAATTTGCGAACCCCTGTGGTACCGTTACGACTCTCCAGGATCGCGGGACCGAACACCTGGGAGCCAGGATCCTTACCTGAAACGACACCTGCGTTGACCTGCCAACAGACGTCTGCGATGGAGGGCCAATGTGAAGTTTCTCCTTTGTCTGACCTCCTGAACATCTGACTGACCGGTGTCTATAATGATATGTCGATGGTGATTGAATAGTCGAGCGCTCGAGGTAAGCTCCCTGGCTGGAAATGGCAAGTTCTCTGGACAAGGGAGCTGGTGATTTCGAGGACGACTACCAAAACTTTATTGACCAGCTCGGAGTAGAGATTCCGAAGGACGTCAAAATGACCTCAGTCGGCAGAGATCCTGCTGCGCTCTTTCCCCTCTTCGCCGCCGATATGCGAATTGCGGCTTCTAACCGAGTACAATCGATACGAGACGCAAGAACACAGTGGACTTGGTACTTGCCATCAAGGCTTCTCGGGTACGTTCGCAGTCTCACGCGCACCCTGCTGGATACACACAATTTTCAGAGGCACAGCGGTGGCACAGAAGAGCGAGGTCTGCTCGCGCATCGGTTTCGGCTTGAAGTCCTGCTCAATGACTTGGAATTCGTTGCGGACTAGCGAATGCAATTCAGTGAAAAGGCGAGATCAAGATCAGGACAGTCTGCACACTCACAGCAAGCATTCCTGAAGGTTTCGAATGTGTCGGCGTTGCGTACAGCGCCAGAGATCAAGACTTTTACGTTAGGCCGCAGTTCGAAGAGGAATCGCAGAGTGGCCACGAGCGCTGAGATTGCGGTTTTCTCGTACGTCTGCGAGAAGCATCAGCGTAGATCGTGACTGTATATCACACGCGAGACTTGCGATATCGGCTCCAATTACGAGATCATAGGGATGAGATTCGCAGTCTTCCTCCACCCAGGTTCCCTTCAAGCCATGGCCCCATCTCAATATACTTGTGTTGACTCTCTGGCCGTCATCCAAGCCATTGAGAAAGAGATTCTCCCGTAGCGCTTCAACGACGCCTTCATCGCCATCCGTTGTTGTTACGTGCCTTGCATGCAGATGTTTCGCGGCCAATATCGAGAGAAAGCCAGTCCCGGCTCCGAGTTCCAGGATGCTGTTGTCCCGTATCAGGTCTTGACCAGCGGCACTCAGGAAATACGATCCGAGATGCAATGCTGCCTCCCACGTCCGAAATCCAGTAGTCAGAGAGCCGGAGATGAGATGACGACGCTCTAGAAGTGTGATGGTAGGTTCTTTGGCGAATTCTTCTCCTCCCTCTGCCGGTGATGGAAGGCATGTAAAAGTCACATAGGATTTCTGCTGCACTGCTGTGCTTTCTGCAGGGAGTTCGGCGGACATGAGAGAAGAGAGACGAGACATGAGGTCGTCAGAGATTTCCTGACAAGCAAGAAGCAATCAGAACAGAGGATGAAGAAGTGGCAGTGGGCGGCTGAAGGCGAATGAGATAGTCGGAGCAGATGAAGAAATACCTACATCCTCTTCGGGGTCTTCATTGGCTTGCTCAATCTTACTGAGCAACGGTTTGAGCACCCGAAGCTGATAGCGCTCGAGCGGGAGCATTGTGTGCTTCTCGCTGTCGAATAGATTCGAATACAGCCACGATTGGACTTCAGCATCCCGCAATAGCTGCTTTGGAGGCCATGCTAAAAAGTCTGGTTCAAATAGTTGCAAGTACTGCCTTCGGAACAGCAGTAGTTGCGGATCCATTTCGTGGTGGAATGTAAGCGTAGCTGGCGAAGTGAAGTCTGGAGACTCGGGGAGTGATGGCACGTGATTGACTGTAAAGGTTGTTGCCGACTCCCGACGCCAAGACTTCCTCGCCGCACCAAATTTCCTGCGCTCGACGAAGACCTCTGGTTGTCTGATATCACAAGCCCGGCGAGCGCTCACTCTCAACGACACCCTCCCACCGACATCTCCCATCACCACCGTAATCATGTCGGAAGGCCAAGTGACTCTGCGCACGCGCAAGTTCATCCGCAACCCACTGCTGGGCCGCAAGCAGATGGTCGTGTGCGTACAGCGACAACGCCATCCCCCTCCATCCATCCCCCGCGAAGTACTAACATGGGAATTCTCACCGCAGTGACGTCCTCCACCCATCGCGCGCCAACGTCTCCAAGGACGAGCTCCGCCAGAAGCTCTCCGAGCTGTACAAGACCAACAAGGACCAAGTCTCGGTCTTCGGCTTCCGCACCCAGTACGGTGGTGGCAAGAGCACCGGCTTCGCCCTCCTCTACGACTCCGCCGAGGCCATGAAGAGCTTCGAGCCCCGATACCGTCTGATCCGCTACGGACAGGCCACCAAGATCGAGCGCGCCTCGAGACAGCAGCGTGAGTGCACCCTGCATGTGCGATGGATTGAGACTTCGGTCTCCTTTGCGAACATGGATACCACACCTTGTGTTTCAACGGGACAATACACTGATGAGGCGGTGGGATACAGGCAAGCAGAGAAAGAACCGCTCCAAGGAGTTCCGCGGTACGGCCAAGACAAAGGGCGCCGCGAAGAAGGACAAGAAATAGATGGTGGGCGGGATGCTCTCGCTGGAAGTGGGTGTGGTTACGAGTCTTCTTGCTGCCTGCATGGTCTGGTGCGAAGACAGCACTGGCTTGGCGTTGATGATGCTGAGGGTTTAGGTACACCACGGGCAATAAACGATTCGATACCCACCGATCTCTTGCTTCAGCGCTCCATTTGCTTTTTCCTATGTTTCTACTACTACCAGCGGCGACACAAAGGACGATCTACTGGGCCTGATAATCTGCTTTCCTTGCCCACGTAATATAATGGCACAGTCCTTGCATCGGCTGCCTCAAACATACTCGTCTTGCTGTGGGCTTTGAGATTGCCTGCCTGCTCGAAGACTGATGGAACCCATTATCATCGCAGGTCTCGTATCAATGTGACGATCTTCCAGCATGAACCCCCTTTCCGCTTCCTTCGACTCCTCTTCGCCTCCGGCTACGTCCTCCTTGCTGCGTACAGAGTGACCCAGTGTTCCCTTCATGACGATTACGGGAAACTCAAGACCCATCCGTGCGAGCGGACCCGGGATCTCGTTCTCGCAGTAGCCCCAATTGGCACACTAACACTCACTCACACTTGCAATGTCGGTCCGTTCATTTCTTCTTGGGCATCGCTAACCCCCAAGTCAAACTCGAGCGAGCGAGCAGATCTTGTCGGCGCAGCCGCTCCTCGCTTGAAAGGAGGCAGGAGAACTGTAGCTCGGAAATACCCCCCTTGAACTTCTGAACACAGCCTCAACCCATGACATACGCGAGAAGCCGGATCGAAGAAAGACGAAAAGATGCGCGTCAGAGTTCTCGAAAGATCATCTCTCCGAGCGAACTTGACAGCAGGCTGTTGAACGGGCTCGTGGTGGCGCTCCGATTTATCGTGCCTGGATACATACCCACAGGACGTCTCCGGCGATGTAGTAGCTGACTGACAATGATCTCTAGCGAAGCCTTCCGCGGCAAGTGAGAGAAGCTGAGATGCTCACGTGTCCTTTTGGCTGTGACAGTCTTTTCGCACGCAGGACCAGAAGGACAGGTCTTGGGATTTCGGGACAGCGACGGGAGTAGGTATGCTCTTGCAGCAGCAGCAGACGCCGAGCTTGACTCAAATGTATGTGTGGGAGTTCGCATGCGATTGCAAGGTCTTCATCGCAGGGATCGCAGTGCAGTACGCCTTCTTGGAGTCGTGGGCGCCTTCTCGGCGCTCCATCTTGTCTTTGTCGCACGCGAAACCGATTCCTCATGTCGTTCAAGCGGCATGCGCGGGGCTTATACGTGGTGTCAACGGCGTTTGCACTTCAATCTGGACGTGGAGAAAGCATGGGACCACGCGAGACGCAAGTACTAGCCGTGAATCTTCGTCTTGGTGGTGGATTTCGCAACTTTGAAGCCGACGATAGATGGGCCATCACTTGCGCACCAGATCCCGTGGAGCTGATAGTGGCTGTTGATGTGCGTCTTGTGGTGCCTTTGACGAGAGGTAGACGCAAGCGGCCTTCAACTCGGCGAGCTATACGCGTATATCACAAGTTTGAAGTTCTTCGCCTTTGCTGCTCACCCGCCACTAACCCATTCCCATCCCCATCCCCGTCCTCGTTCCCACACTGATTCTGTTCTTGCCATATGCACCGCACGCGCGGAACCTTAGTTTGTTGTCCGTGCCCCGAGTCTATCGGTACCCTACCGCTGTCCGAGGCAAAGCCATGACGAACGTATGAGCAATGCCTTGAGAATTGGCGGGAAGCGGTGCTTGCAGAGCTTCCACGTGGGAAGAGCGAGCACTTGCAGATCGAAACGCATGGCACCTGGAAAGCTGAGGCGGTGTGGCTTCATTGATCAGCCGATCACTCTGAAGGGTGAAGACCGGGTTTTCCTGACAAGGAGCTGGAAAGGCGAAGACTCGAGATTTGGTGATTTGCCGAACAGACTTGTCTATCACTGCTGGACCTCAGCCCGCTGGTGGAGAATGAGCTCCTGATCAAGTATCGCCTTCTTCTATCGCAATGCAAAGGTGCTGCGCCACGGGGCAACTTCGTGGTGCATACGTCGGAATGGGGCGGGTTGTAGACAATGGAGTCTCTTGCAGTCACGCAAGGTCGTGAACCACTTTGATGTGCTTCCAGTGACATTGAGCGGGCATGGTACCTCGACATTCAGCTCGAGTGCAGCGAGACCTTTTGAAAGTCTCTAAGCTAGATGACACTCGAATGGAGCAAGCATGCCATCATGCTCTCCAATTCGTATTCCAACTCGCAGAAAGCCAATGAAGAGTTGTCGACAAGCGGACGGCGTGGCGGGCTGTCTGGCTGGGTGTTGGCCGTCAGCATAGTTCTGGTTTGACTTCGTGTCTGCAGGCTCAAGGCATCGTCAATGAAGTTACGAAAACTTCGGCCGCAGTGTCGTTGTGGCAGATGAATCTTTTTATTGGGTTGGGTGTGGTGTCAAGACGAAAGAGAGAGGAGAAGGTGCTGGCCGCATCCAGTATAGGTGGTGCAGGAGCGCAGAAAGCACAGTCTTTGCAGCAGAAACCTGCCTTTCGATGCGGGTTGTGACTGGCGCAAAGTCAACAGAATTGTTCATAAGCAGCTAGTGCGGCGAGCTACGGGGCCCGAATAGATGCATTGCCATCAAGCTACCGATTGCAAGTCTGATTCTAGCATATATAGGCTCCAGGCATCTTCAATGCAGTCACAAAATGCCGCCGCAGACTCTGTGTGGTGAATGAGTCTTGGCATCGCGACGTAGCGACCCGCAGTAGAGGTTTGAGATGGGTTCTGGCGCTCGCTCGGTTAGGACGGAGGGTTACCGCTTGTATTTTCCAGGCTGAGGGAAGGAAGCGAACTCTTTCAAGACTTCGCCGGGACGGCGTGTAAAAGCGCGGTCGCTGCTGCGGCCATCAATCGCAGGCAACCTTGTCGTTCGGTTTCCTGGCAAAAGGAAAGATAGCTGTTGGCCGTCGAGTCGGATCGCGGGCACCCGATTGTCGTTTCCAGGCTGAAAGAAAGAAGGGCTCTGTCAAGACTACGCTACGGCCGCGGGTGAGTGCTGTGGCTGCGGCCGCCAATCGCAAACAGCGTCGATATGTGAGTTTCCTAGCAAATGAAAAGAAGACGCCGGCCGCAAGATATATCACGGGCATATCGTTGTCGTTTCCAGGCTGAACGAAAGGGTGGTGGTGATGACTACGCTGGAGCGGCGTGTAAGGAGAGAAGAAGAAGTTTGAAGCCGAATGAAGTCTTGTGTGATTGTCAAGATGGCCAAGAAATCGCGTAACTCGAACGGCAGGCGACGATGAGAGACCTGAGACAGAAGGCTGGTGAGTTGGTGTTCTCGAAGGTCGTAGAATTACCCAAGGCAACGGCAGCAGTGATTTCGATATGTCCCTCAATCGACCATCTGAGAGATTGAATTGGCATCTATACATACAGACGCCCTTGAATGAGCGTGACGATTTCTTCGTTTCCCAGGAGCGAGGTTAGATATTAGAAACAGACTGCCAATGCTTTTAAGAATCGTGATCGGGAAGTCCTTCTATTCCCTCCAGCTGTGCAGAGTTAAAGGGTTACTTTTGCAAATCCAATCAGAACCAGGCGCGGGCGTTCCCAGGCGACGACAGTAGAACGCTGTCATGGCATCAGGCAGCAAATGTCGACCCGCATCGCAGCATTATCTTTAATTGTCGTTGTGAGTCGTGACGCGAACCAAAACCATGCTCATCATCAGAAGCACCAGAAGGATGAAGGAAGACGGAAGGGGAGACGTTGGCTTAAACTTCTAGTAGGGGAAGTTGGTCGGCAGATCTCCACCACACACACCAAATCCGGGTACCCGGTCGAGCCGCCGGTGTCCGAGACGTTTCAGGGTGTTGACTCGATCGCGGTCACCTTTTCCTCCGCAGCTACATGCAAAACATCAACGAACGAGCGACCTTCGACCGAGAAGACCGTTTCCGCTGGAGAGCTGTCATTATAAGCACGAGAAGCCACTTCGTAGCTGCATGCCCATGTTCCAATGGAACACTGGCATGGCGGCCTCCTTAGGGCATGGAGTGTTTGCTCCGCCCAGAGTCATGTGCCACGAGCTTCAAGGCGTTGTTAAGCTCTCGATCACGGGGACAGTCTAGGACGCACAAGTTTGCCAACTTACCGAACATACGCACGGAGATATGGCAGTTCACAGTAACACAAATCCAACCCCATGTCGGTGCCTGGTATCAGGTCCCTCGTGCACAATGTACACGACAGAATCCACGCCTCTGTCTCGCCACACATGGGCGTGTTCGAGTGGTAACGTCACGAAATGGAGACTAAACAACGCCTTCATTCCGGTCGCTGACGTGGACTGATGCACATGCTATCGCGGGTGGCATTCTCCTTCGGTGCAAGAGCACTCTTCACCACCTTCGCTACCAAGTTTCCTGCTTGTATCTTCCGCCTTTCTCCATAAGATCGAGATACGCTTCGGCTTCTTCCATCGACTGCATCGCACCATGGTCAACCATCGCATCCAGGACTGCTTGCCTCACACCCTTGGGCATGTTACCAGAAGACCCGCATACATATATTTTCCCGTTTTGCTTCACAAGCGCATCACACATGTATGCTCCATGACCCCTGATCTGATCTTGCACATACTGCTTCGGCTTATCTTTATCTCTTGAAAAAGCGGTGTGAACAGCTAGGCCTTCAGTCTCGGCAAACTTCTTCCACTCATCTCGGAAAAAGTAGTCCGCATGCTCGCTGCGACAGCCAAAGAACAGGACGTCGCCCTCGAGAGGTTTCCCAGCCTTGGCAACGCCAGGTGTGTGAGCCCACGAGAGTCGCTGATGAATCATGGATCGCATAGGTGCCAATCCGGTCCCAGGCCCGATCATGATGACAGGTGCTTCCATCTCGGAGGGCTGCACATCGAGATAGCCAGCCTCTATTCCGATGTTTATTTGCTGTTGGTCTTTCAAGGCGGTGACGTATCGTGTGCACACACCATAGCGTCTCCGCCATTTGATGATGGGGCTTGGCGGGTCTACAATGGCGATCAAGAGCTGGATTCTTGTTCTGCCGCTGTCGTCCGTCCTCAGAGCTCCGCCACTGGCGATGCTGAATTGACGTCCACGGATCAATGGGAGAGCGGTCAACGCATACTGCCACGGGATTTTGACGAGCGTGAAGTCCATCATCGCCTCTAGGATCGTGCGCTTGGGCCGCGTGGTGTAATCCCACAATTCGTCGATCAATTCGGGGTTCGCCAACTCCGCCAACCTTTCCTTCTGGTAGGCCTCATCCTCGGTTTTATCACTGGCAAAATATAGCAACCCAGCAAAGAAAGACCTCCGAGGAATCGACATGATGTCAAGGACATTCTCCAGAAGCCATCTAAGAGTAATTTTAATGTTTCTTAGGTCAAGATGGCGTAGCGGAGAGGGAGTAGATGTCGCATCTCCCTCCCTCTGACTGCTGGTGATGAGGCTTAGCGGAATGTCGGCCATGTCCTCCCACTGCATGAGCTTGATGAATGCCTGGACATCTTCAGGAAAGTTCTTGGGATATATAACAGCTACTGCTCCTGGGCCATACGTGACTGTCTCCTTAACTCGCAAATCCAGAAGCCTCACGTCTTGGAAATGGTTCGACGGCGTGATGCGATCGTTACGCTCTAATGTTGCAATGTATGAGTTCCTCACAGGCAATAGGTCAGTGGACGGCTCGCCTGTCTCCTTCAGCGCCTCGGGGCTCTTAGATGGGGCCCCTTGGACTTTGATAGATGATGCGCAGCCATCTAGAACTGACAATTTCCACTTAGGTTCAATAAAGAGGTCTTCTGGTATGGGCTCCAAGCCATCGGGCAGCGGGAACGTCTCCAAGAGCTTGCCTTTGAGCTGGACTATCCATTCTCGAAAGCCAGCGCTGTGGCCCTCTGGATGCTGTTCATTGCCCTCACCTCGCTCGCAGAATGTCTTCGCACCCAGCTGGAGCAATCTGCCTTGCAACAAACGATGCGCGACATTATACTGCGCGTAGGAGCTATCGCCAAGACCGAAAGAAGAAAAGCGAAGCTTCCTCAAAATGCCAGGCTTAAGCGCGCTGCTCAGCAGCGTCTTCCAAAAGGCGCGGGCATTTTGTGGCATCTCACCTTGGCCGGTGGTGGATATCGCGAAGAGCACCGCGGTTGGTTTCACTACGTCTCGTAATTGGACGGAATCTAGATCGAGTACGGTGGTGTCAAAGCGAAGTCGTTCGGTCAAGTGAGCGATTTCTGATGCTACATCTTGCGCATTGCCGGTCTCTGAGCCGTAGAGGATCAGAGCGGTACGACGGCTCAAGGCATTTGATGGTCTGGCGTTTGATTAGTTGATGCACTGCAAATTTGAATAGGAGCGATGGGAGCGTAAGGTACGTAGTCGGATACAGCTGCCTCATGTGCGTCAAGGTGGCCCTTGACATTCAAGCACAAGGCAAGGAATACCACAATAGAAAGGGAAGAGCATGTCAACGTACCGCTGATTTTGCCATCCTTCAGTCGAGCCTGCCAACTGTGGCTGGCCGGCCCTTTCCATCGATTCTGCGCAATATACTGCTCGAGGAGAGCATCTGGTTCGTGGCGCTCAAAACGGCGCTGTGTGCTTCAGCTGGTGCGGTGAATAACGTGAATGGTCATATGCAAGCGTCGTGGCGGAGAGATCGCAAGTGAAGGCTGTCATGGGACATCCACCAGTTGCACGCGACTCTTTCCCGTGCGTGGCGGTCACAGATTATCTGGCCAATGAGGAAGGAGGACCCTGGCTCTTGGCGCTGCGCTAAAATTTGGAAACCACCAGCTTCCATCTCTTGCCTCCTGGATCTGCTTTCTCCAGCAACAAGTCAATCCAGTTCATCAACACCACCCAAACAACCCAATCTCACGGATCTTGGCCACGTAGCTAGCCACCAACTCTCCGTAAGTTTCTTAGCGACATTCTGGTGACTGTCTCGCTGGGCGCATGTGACTGACTGGAGTGTGCGCAGCTCGTCAATTCATCAGTTTCCACCACAACACGGCGGACTCGGGCACCCAGTTCCCTTAACCCTCACACGAACCGATCAGCCAGTTCCACAAACAAGACCTTTCGTGTCATCAACACCATCAGAACTATGTCTGTCGAAGCTGCCACCGCCCAAATGGCAAACACCTCCCTCAACGAGCCTACCGGCACCGCCGAAGGCGCCAGCGTCGGTGCTGGCGGCGACAAGCCGATCAACGCCTCGCAGAACGAGGCTGTCATCGCCAGCGCCGCGGAGGGCAGGAGACTTTACATTGGAAACCTCGCTTACGCGACCACCGAGGGAGAGTTGAAGGAGTTCTTCAAGGACTACCTTGTGTACGTGGGCACCTGCTCTGCATGAGACGGGGAAAGAGCATTGGCTGACATGTGACACAGCGAAACCACTTCCATCCCAACCAACCCACGCACCACGCGTCCCGTCGGCTACGCGTTCGTCGATGTGTCCACGCCTACCGAGGCCGAGCGCGCCATCAACGAGCTGAACGGCAGGTCGATCCTTGACCGCAAGGTCTCGGTTCAGCTTGCTCGCAAGCCAGAGCCAGCCGACGCCAAGCCAGCCGCGGACAATGCCGAGCTCGGCGAAGGTCAACAGCGTCGCCGCTCATCGACTCGTGGTCGCGGCCGCGGCCGTGGACGTGGAGGACGTTCTGCTCGTGGAGGACGTAATGGCCGCAAGATCAACGGCGAGACTGACACAGATGCCGACGGTGCCAACGGACCAACCAACGTTCCAGGCCAGGCCGCTCCCCTGACGGCCACTACCAACGAGGCACTGACTGGAGAAGCTGGCGACGAGGGCATCACTGCGGATGCGAAGAAGAATGGCAAGACCGATGCCAACCGTCCCCGCAAGCAGCGCGGCCCACCAGAGGACGGTGTGCCAAGCAAGACGAAGATCATGGTCGCCAACTTGCCATATGATCTTCGCGAAGAGAAGGTGCGATCTGCTGATATCCAAGGCTTCCAAACCGTTTAAGCTGACATTGCCTCTTTACAGCTCCTTGAGATCTTCTCGGACTACTCCCCAACTTCTGCCAAGATCGCCCTTCGTCCCATCCCGAAGTTCATGGTTCGCAAGCTCCAGGCCCGCAACGAGCCACGCAAGGGACGCGGTTTCGGTTTCGTCACGCTCTCTAGCGAAGAGCTGCAACAGAAGGCGTGCGCCGACATGAACGGCAAGGAGATTGAGGGTCGCGAGATCGCCGTTAAGGTCGCGATCGATAGCCCCGGCAAGGAGGACGAGGACCCGAACTCCTTGATCGAGGGCGGCGCGGACACCGACGCTCAGCCATCGACTGCTGAGGGCTCCGCCAACGTCAACACGGCCACCGCTTAGGACGACCACTCACATACCCACATCAAGTCCGACGGCCACTCACAAATTACTTCACTCACTCACGACCGGCCGCATTCGATCTGGCTTATCTGATATAAGCTAACGTGGTGCAGAACACCCGGGCATGTGAGTTGGTCTCGGACGGAATGGCTGGAAAGCACACAACGACAACATAGATCTTGGAGTTGCATGCATTCTGACCTAGTATTTGCCATTCTGCGGAAAGCTGTATTCGACGAATATGTAGTGTAAGATCCAAAAGAATTGAGTAAACTGGGGCAACCTGGTGGCTGTTCCATCACCCTCTTCTCGTTCCTACGTGCTTGCTGCTTTCTTTCTGTGTCGACCGAGTAGAGCAGATCCATAATGGAACTCACCGTCAATATTTGATTATGTGCAGGGATCAGGCGCCGAGGCAACGCTAAAAACCGGACCTGCAGAAGCTCTTGGGTCTCTCTGTCGTCACCTTGCCTCGTGGGGTCTTCCTCCGCCAACATCGCGACAACACCTTAATAACTGCGGCGCGTCCTGTACCAACTACCCTCACCGAACGACGGCACACCATATTATGAAACGCGCTGTATGCACGCGACCGCGATGACACAATACGACAAGCTCAAGGTTGCTGAGCTCAAGGACCTCGTCAAAGATCGCGGAATCGCGTCTACGGGCCTGAAACTCAAGCAACACTACATTGATGCTCTTGTTGCCGACGATGGCGTGAAGGAAGTTCGAGATGGAGAAGAGGCTATAGAAGGTAAGCCAGGAGATGAGGAGGCTGCAGCGCCCGATGAGGACGGAGAGCAGAGCAGAGCAGAGGAGAAAGCAGAGGACGTTGAGGCGACGGGTTCCGCTCAGGTCGAAGAGCCGCCTGCCGACGACTCGGAAATGGTTAACAAGAGGAAGCGACGGAGTCCTACGCCGCCCGTGCGGGAAGACAGTAATAGCAAGAAGTTGAAAGTCGCGGATGAGAAGGAGGATGTAAACATGAATCTGCCTGAGGATGCGCCGGTGCCCTTGGGAGCAGAGAGTGAGGGAGACGCCGCGCAGAAGACAATTGCGCCGTTCGCTAGCAGCGACGATGTGATGGAAGTGGACAATGTGGATGAGGGTGCTGGGGCGACTGCTCTTACCGAGGATAGCAACCGGTCAGCACCGCAGTGGTCATTACAAGTGGGCGAGGGAGATCAGGCTATGGCCGACGTAGATCCTGATGCACCACCTTCGAAGCATCCGCCGACGCGCGCACTCTACATACGCGAGCTTGTCCGACCGCTGCAACCCAACAACTTGCGCCAACATTTACTCGACATTGCTAAGGACACATCATCAACCTCGGCTTCAGCGAACATCGAGGCATTCCACCTGGACAAGCTTCGATCTCATGCGCTTGTTTTGTTTGATTCAGTATCTTCCGCATCCAGAGTTCGTTCTGAACTACACACCAAGGTCTGGCCAGACGAGCCCATGCGCAAGCCGCTATGGGTGGACTACATTCCGGAAGAAAAAGTCCAAGAGTGGATCGAAACCGAGGTTTGTCGCGCGGACATGACTCGCTGGGAGATAGTGTACACCAACGATGGCTCCAACACCGAGGACCCTGTTACGGCAATGCTGCAGGAAGCCGAGAGTGGTGGCACCAAGGCAAGTGCCATTGCTGGGCCTTCAAGACCTACTGCTGGCGAAGGCATGCCGAATGCCCCTGTTGGTCCTCGACGCGAGTCCATGCAAGCTCGATCGCAGCATCGCCCAAGCGTGGAAGAGCCGCGACAACCCGAGAGCCGTCCAGATCCCCTGAATCAGTATTTTCGGTCTACTGATGCAAAGCCCAAGATTTACTATCTCCCGGTTCCTCAGGACCTGGCTGACAGGCGGCTCGACGAGTTTGAGAAGGGAACAAGACGAGATTGGGATGATGCGTACGCAGACCCCTCGAATTATGCAGAGGGTGAACTGAGACGTTATACCTTCGAAGATGGCGACAGACTAGTCGACGGCGGGGCGGATTTCGGCTTGTTTGGCAGACGTGGCAGAGGTGGTGGATTCGGAGGTAGAGGTAGAGGCAGAGGTCGCGGTGGCGACTTCTACCGTGGCGGAAGAGGAGGGATGAGATATTGAGGAGCGACTGCTCACGCGAATGTACGATGGAGAAGTTCGCGACTGATTGCACTGCTTGCAGCTATACTGGCTGCACTCTTTGGATTTCGACGATCCGACACTCGGATCCCTCCAATTCCTCTAACGAGGGGTTCGTGCAGGATGAGAAACCCCAAGCGCGTACATCCAAACACGGTTCACATTGCACCCTTTTCAACATAGACCTTCAAATCCTCTGCTTGCCTCTCGAACTGTTTCTGGAGTGCATTCTTCAACGCCACCGCCGTCAAGGGCCCAAGGATGCCGTAGTAACTCTCATAGCTCACCACCCTTGTCTTGCCATCCTCCAAGTCTGTAAGAACGTTCGGATGCTGTGCTCCTCCTGGTCCGAATCCATCGCTGTCCCATGGATTGATTGCCACTTTCCCATCATCGCTAGCATCCGGTACTGAAATCGAAACGATTACATCAGAAGTAACATTCAGAAAAGGTACGAGACCGTTGTTCGTGAATTCCCATTTCAGTCCGGGAGGAGTGGGTCGGGTAGTCTTGGTGATGATGCATGAGTAGATACTTGTGTTCTTCTATAATACCTTTCTCACTCACTCACTCACTAATGAATATCCCTCTCTGGCAGTGCCATTCATCACGAAGGAATTCCATTTTGTGATAATGCTTGAAATCGAAAAGAGTATTGTAGATGATCAGGATTGGTGCGATGATTTGGGTCTCCAGCGCAGACCGTGACGATTGGGATTCTGGATGCGTATCTAGGTGTTGAGGAGGTGGATTCTTGGTTGTCAGGACAGCGGATGTTGGTGTAGGGTTCGAGGGAGGAAGCTTGGGATTGAGTGGGAAAGAGGAAGGTGACTAGTGGTAGGGCGAGGAGTTCTCGGAATCGCATTTTGGGTCTTGCCGATTGGATTTTATGGCAGATGTTAGGCGTTGGCAAAGGAGAAGGGACAGTCGGAGGCCAGATGTCGGAAAAGCCACTGGTCAGCCGTAGAGGTCAGTGGCGGCTTTGACCGGCGAGCGTGTAGAGACCTCAAGATGAGCTGGAGAGTCGATAGCCTTTGCGTTGTCGTCTATATCAGGTAGCTCCACGCGTACTTCAGATCTCTATTGGAAGGGAGGGACCGTAACAGATCTGACCATACGTCAATTGCCTTGGTGGATGGTAAGGTTTCCTCCCGTCAGTCCGTCGGTGAACTCGCCTCGAACGCGCGAGGCGAGAGGCCAGACACCGAGCTCGTGGATTGTTGTCGTACCTGTGGCTTCAGCCCGACCGCGTTTGAAGGTGATACGACCGTGGTATAGATAGACGCAGTAGATGCTTCCCTTATCCACATCGACACCGGTAGGAACTCCATAGCCGCGAAGAATACTTTCAGAACTTGCTGAACGATTGCACGCACTGCTTGAGAGCCTTGTGGCCGGCTGCTGTCGAAAGCGATGGCCTATATACACGGGTGTAATGGTTGCGCGCCGTACATCTCGCGGTGTGCCAGTGCATGTCGTCTGTCGTCTGGTCTGGCTTGTGCATCTTCTCCCTCCGAACACGGAGCTGTGCCCCGGCCAGGGATCCATATCATGCTGCGGATGCCACATGTGGCTCATGCTGTGGCGTTACTGAGTAAGGTAGGTATCTTATGCGAACTTCGATTTCCGCTCGGGCAATGGCCAAAACAAACCTACGCCAGCCCCAATCCACACAACTTCACGTGCAGCAGCGCAGTGATTACAGACGAGCCTACGAAGGCAGACTCGCCGTCCTCGGTCCCGCAGCGTAACAACATACTGGCTCATCGGGCAGGCGTCGGAATCCCGAGAGATACTGGTACCAATACTTACGCCCTACCACCTCCGCCCGTCGCTCTGCCCTTTTACCTACGGCCTCACTCCTTCTCTTCACACTCCGGACAGTGCATGACGTCGGTCTTGGTCATAACTCCCTCTAGACGCCCGGTCTTGCAGAGCGTCAATAGTAAACCGACAACCCTGGTTTCGTGCAGGAACTGACACCAGCACTCGGCCTGGTTCACACCAATCAATCGACATCTCAGGATGACCTGATTCCTCGTCCCGTCATGTGCCAGATCTGAGATCCCATTCAACTCAATCGTGGACAACCGAAGCACCTTGTCCTAAGCGCTCTACCCATCATCGCCCTGCCTCGTAGGCAAGATGGCTGGATTGGAACCCGACATCCAAATGGGCTCTTCGGGCCTGCAAGAGTCTTCTGATAGTGCGCAGCGACGCGAGAGGGCCGCCATCGCCGCACAGGCTTGTCAGACCTGCCGAAGTAGGTGCGTATGATGACTTGGCGAAATAGTATTGCGCTATACATGTTCGGTCTTTACTCCGTTCTCATACTGACTTCGATCCAAGAAAGAGTAAATGCGACGAGCAGCGGCCGAGATGTGAGTTTTCAAGGTCGCATGGTCCCCCCTGGATCACGCTGCTAACCAGAATATAGGTGGTCTCTGCAGAAGATTGAATGTCGAGTGTGTGTATCGCGAACCACTGCCAACCAAGTATGTGATTCCTGCTGCTGTTGCGAGACATCAGGCTAGTGCTGATACAAGTCATAGAAAGGATAAGACTATGGTGCACATCTTAGACACGTTGAGCCGTCTTGAGACCAAGTTCGACAATCTTGCGATCTCCGGAGGCTCAAGCACACCGGAGACGCAGGCGTCGGGAGGCGCTCGACCTTTTGTTAGTCAAGTCTCAACATTGCCCGGTCGACCATACCGCCCTGAGCAGGACTACGACACCCAGCAATTTCCCATCCAGCTGCAACAGGGCTATCGCCACCTTACAGCACCGCACAAGATCGTGCTCTGGCCCAGCATCTACATTCATCTGATTAACTCGGGTATCACTGCAACTTCAGATCTGCAGTATGTCCTGCAAGAGGGAACGCCGTGGTTCATCAGGCAGGAGATGGCTTCTCGTAGTGCGGCGGTGCCTGCGGACGGCGGGTTGGCAATGTTCCCACTCGATGGACGGGCTCCAGGAGCGGGTAAAAGGCCCACGATTGCTTTTAGCAATCTCGATTTCCAGCAGATCCAAGAATATTGCGACGCATACTTCAACACCTTTAATGTAACATCGCCGATTCTCAACCGCGAGACCTTCATGGCCGAGACGATAACCCCGATTTTACAGCAAGGCTTCAAAGATGGCGAGGCTCAGACAGTCCTAGCTCTCCTTGTCCTCGCGCTCGGACAGGTTGCCCTTGAGGGCGTGTTCGAGCGACCGATCAGTATGGTGAACGGTGCCCCTAGCGGCTTTCGGGGAGGCACCGTGGATAGACCTCCCGGGCTAGAGATCTTCAATGAGGCCCGCAAGCGGATTGGTTTCATTTCGACGCAGATGACGCTCGAAAGCGTTCAAGCCATGCTTTTGCAAGGCGTATACTATGAGGCGACTGCAAGACATCTCGACTTCTGGCAATGTACGGTCAGCGCATCCATGGCTTGCCAGGTGCTCATCAAGTGCCAATCCATCGACTGGCAATCGCATTACGGCGACCTGGTCAAGAGAGCGTACTGGACCTGCCTGCTGTCCGAAGACCTCTACCACCTGGATCTGGATCTGCCACGTAGTGGCGTTCATCTGCTCGAGGACGTTGTCCCCCTTCCCTACTTCCACGAAGGTAGCAGTGAAGTCCCAGGAGTGTTTTCAAAAGATGCTCGATCGCATTTTCAATATCACTTCCTTGCCATGATAGCATTGCGGCGACTGATTTCAAGGATTCACGAAGTGATACATGAATGTGAGTTATCTACTGGGCTCATCTCCTGTAAACCCACACTGACGCGACATAGCTTCGTCGCATCAAGCAGAAACGTGCAGCGACTATGGCGGGCCGCCTATGACCGTGATACGAGAGATGGCGCGGCAACTTGAGTCTTGGCGATCGCTTCTTCCCCGGCCGCTGCAATGGCAGGACAATGACCGACTTGACTTTCCCAATATTGACCCGGCTGTTCGACGCCCGAATGAGCCTCTCTTTTCGCCTGATCAAGGTTCGGTACCGATCGGGCACAAGCACAATTTGGATCTGGTCACTGCTCAGCTCCGCACGCGTTTCTACTACGCCCGGTTCATGATGTATCGAGCTTTTGTTTACAAGGCGCTACACTTTCCGGAACTGATGACGGCGGAGGATCGCAATTCCTGTGGATTGGCGATCAAGTCCGCTCTTCTCTGGCCTATTTCTCTGGCTCCGCCAAAGAACAAAAAGCGGCTGGTGCCGCACCTGTTCGCCTGGACGCAGAACTTCATGGCTATCTTGTTGATACTCCGTATGACTACTGAGAACGACTGCCTGAAGAGCGTGTGTGAGGAGCACGTGAATCGTGATGAGCTGGAGAAGACGATTCGGTTGATGCTAGAGTGGGTGCGAGACGTGAGACAGGTCGATGGCATCGCAGATTGGAGCTGGGGCATACTGGAGCCGCTCTACAAGAGCGGCGCATAACCGATGACCTCTTCGTAGATTGGCTGAATGTGATACCCCCGGACTGTTAGGTAGAAGCGATGTGTAAATACAGACCAAGGTCATAGTGATTAAGGTGATCTTAGAAATGCCTCAGGCAGCATATCGAGCGCGACCTCCGAGTTTGGGCCGAGAAGACGACACTAGCTTAGACTTCACGCCTTCGCGGCTCTCAAGAGTCGTGATATCAATGAATTGCAGCACCCTTCCTCCGACTATTCTTCGCGGATACGCTCGCTGAATGTATCACGGTTGATACCAATGCCCACAATGGCGCAGTCATGTTCTCTGGGAAACCTCGACCGGTGCCTTCGAAGGCAGCCCTCCGTACTCTCTACCAACTCGCATATATATCCTCTGGAACGGCGGTAGGGATTGCGACCCTGTGCGCAGAAGAGAAGAGGCGGCGTTCGCAGATTCTGCAGAGGATAGCGGATAACGCGAAACGGATAAGGGGGAGTCCTCGGTATGTTGGGAATGTTGCTTCTGCGGATGATGGACAACTACGGCGGCGAAGGAGGAAGAGTGTGAAGAGTGAGGAATTGCCTTCGCTGGTTGAGGAGGGTTATGTGCAGCTATCACAGAAAGAAGAGAAGCGGAAGTGGAAGAAGAGGAGGAGGGATCCGGAGGCGGTTGTCGTGGATGAGGAGCAGGATCAAGAGCGTAGGCTACGGCCAGAGAGCCGAGGACAGAAGCAGCTGTATGGTCAGTGTGCTACTGCAGCACCCACATTACAGAAGCCGGAGCAGAAAATGCGCATACATAAAGTGACGTTGGGTCCCCCACGCGTCGGATCGCTCTTACAGAACCAAGCTGTAGCAGACTCCTCGCCCGATGTTCCCAAGCGCAGGCCACAATTTGTGATACCGGAAATCGCAGCTGTCGCCGAGTCGCAAGAGATGCGACACAACTTAGGAGAGGATGTTACCTGCCATTCACGCCTGGTACATTCCGACGTAGACCAGTTCCTCCGGATGAGTCCATGGACCACCACTGGCGACCAGGCCGTGGAGCAGCAGATTTGCAGTGCATTACTCTCTCTTGCTGCAAAAAGAGGGATGTGGGCGCATGTCAATTGGTTATATGGATGGAAGCTTCGGACTAGGAGTTTGACGCAGAACGATATACGGATCCTGTCAGAATGCTGCCTTACTCTTCCTGAGAACGCCGACCACCAGGAGGTCTTCATCCTTTTCTGCGACATTCTTAATTCTGAAAGCTTTTCGCGATACGCGGCTCAGTTTCAGCTGTCTACCGCCATGAGAGTCGCGACCGAGGTAATCGATTGGGATCTGGATTTGCCTCGAATCTCCCGAGTTCAGAAATTGATGAGGACGGCGCGTAAATCAAGCGACGAGCAGGAAATGCATGAAGCGCTTGCAAAACATTGCCAGAGGCTTGTTGACCTTGGCGAGCCGGGACGTGCTTGGAAGCTGATGTTTTATCAAGGCAGGGATTTTACAACACCACAAGATCTGGAAGAGAAGATTTTTCAATCCGCACTCCATCTTGGTGATCTCTCTTGCTGTTGCAGAGTGCTGAAAGCCAAGCTGGATAAGTCGAAACCTGCTGCATTCCGTAGAGATACCGCATCTCGCAACGAATATTTACACCTTCTAGAGGAGTTTGTTCTTGCTTGCAACGAGAGAGGCGAGCATACACAGATTGAGAGGCTAATGCCTGCCTCAGGCCTCGATAGCGATTGGAGGGGAAGGAGGAACATGAAAATACTTAGGGCACTAACGCCTGACCTCAGTGCGCCGGCAAAAGCTGCATTGGCGATAGCCATAACACAGCAGGATCGCTTAATCAGTGAGTGGTTTGACGAACTTTATTCGCAACTGCCACAAGACTTGAGGGCCCCCGTCGAAAGAGCTCGCACCGTCGGGAGAATTGAGCGCACCTGGATCTCTACGGGCGACTTCGATGCCGTCTGTAGTGAGCACGAGTCGGGCGTGGAGTTCGCCGCTCGGGCTAGCAATAGCGAGGCTCGACTTCAGAGCAATCTGGCCATGGCCAAGATTTGCAACCGCGCGAATAGATCTGAGCGCGCGATAGAATTACTCTCACGCGCTGCTAAGGAACATTTGGACTCCAGCGGGAGTGCGTCGGGCATTGCAGTAGTGCTTGCTAGACAGGGCGCTTGGAAAGAACTCTTTCATCTCCTCGGAATACTCGAGAAGAGAACAGCTCTGGGTTTCAACAGGACTGCAATGTCGGATTTCAACGCCATGATATACTTCTATTCGCTGAAGCACACGGCTCCAGAGACCTGGAAGCTTGTTACCGAGCTCGCCAGGACAATAGATTTCCGGCCCAACCACGCCACAACTCAAATCGTACTCGAGGCTTTCGTCTCCAAGGGATCGATGGACCTTATCCCTCACTGGCTCTCTAGCATGGATCAGCTGGGCTGTCGTTTCGAATTTAAGGCTCACAGTGCTGCACGTCTGCTGACTACATTCTACCGCCAATATCGCCCTCCGCATTCGTTGCTCATGTGGTTTTGTCGCAGTTTGACGCGTCTCGTGCCGGCTTTTACAGCAGGTGATTTCGCCGGGATCTTGCAAGAGGCTGCAGGCTATGACATGCGACATCAAAAGACCGGATTGCAACAGAAAGCAAAGCAGAACCTGGGGAGACTTAGCAGGATGACGACAAATGTGCCGGCGCCGGTGCAATGGAAAGGGTTGCATGAGGCGCACGGCGGCAACTCCTTGGTTGCACCGACGACGGGGCAGCTGAAAGCTAATAGCGTCACGAATGCTACTGCCAGAGGTACGGATCAAAAGGTGCTTCACACATATAAAGGCAAGGCGTACCAGCCCTTCGGAAGTCCAGTTGTGTCTGAGACTACTGAATCTTTGGCGGACAGCACCGAGCCATCTTTGCCCTCAAAAGACGAAAGGCTGTACACAGCAAGTAAGGACAGTGAGGATGCCAACGTGGAAAGTGATAAAGGCTGCCAAGTTCCGAGTGGTCAATTGACGGCGGCAACAACAACAACAGACGGATTAGATGTGGCTATTTCGTCAGAGTCACCACAGCTTACAGAATCCTGCTGTGGTGACAGATCCCCTGGAGTCGCTGCAACCTCGACCGCTTCGAATGATCATGCATATGGCTATGATGAGATGGGCCTCATGTCGAACGAAAATCAAGACGAACTTCAGTTTACACCTCCCTTAGAAATGGAAGATTTTTCGCCTTCACGAACCGCCGTTTACGACGAAGAGCTGCAAAACGACGGAATCGGAGACGTCGACCTGGAGGACTCTATCACCAGTTTTAATACGGAGATCGGAAAAAGGCAATTCGTGCGCAGCATGATAACAAAGCTTTCTCTTCGACAGTATCAAGAAGTGATCACGATGTACTCTCGATCGTGCTCTTCCTCCGGACTTCCCGTGTCTCTGCACGCACTGCAGGTTGCTGTGGAAGCCAGTCTGCGGCTCAATGCCAGTGACAGTATCGACGCGCAGCGCATAGTAAAGGGAGCACGAGCCTCCGGCATGAACGTGGGGCCCGCTGTGGCCCCTATTCTTCTGCATCAAATCTGGCGCTTGAACCCAGCTCAGAGGAGGGACGTCAATGAAGTTCGGGTAAGGGTGATTGAATACTATCGGTTTCATGGAGCCAACAATCTTCCGGTTAGCCACTACCTGGGTGTCACCGCTGCAGACGTACTCATCAGGCATCAGCGTGCCGAATATGCCGTCAACTTGCTGAACGCCATTCTCCGCTCCGATTGGGCAAAGCAACAGTCCCTCGATATTGTCGCCATGACTGTGTGGGTCAAGGGACTGAGGTTTTTGGCACGCCCAGGCAGCCATCTCGTGCGCGAGCTTGTAAGGATTGGCCATGTCGTTCTAGACAAGGAATTGAAAATCACTCGGAGATTTATTGTCGAGTTGAAAGGCGCCTGCAAAGCGTTTGGCATGCCCGGTGTGAGGAGACCGCGGGAACCGCTGCGTCCACTCAACTCCTTGTCATCTAACGCCCGGATTCTATGGGGGTTGTACAATCGCTGCATCGAAGAATGGAACCGTCAGAGGAGAGAGGCGAAGCTGAAAGGCGCGAAGCTGGTCAAAATGATCGCTCAGAGCGTGAGGGATGCCGAACTCCCAATTATCGAGTCCTCAAAGCGGGGGGGCATCGAAGAGGAGATCTTTGGGCCCCCGGGTTCTCCATGGTCCAATGACTCCACCCAAGAAAGCCATGTTAGGGACGAGGTCTTTATCAACCCAAACACTCGCACCAAAGTCGCGCAGAACACCCTCCGCTCAAGCGCTACCTCCACGGAAGCTGCATCCCAGAACTTCCTCGACGCGTTGAAGAAAAAGCCCGAAATTCTCTTTGAGCAACCAGCCTCTCCGATCGGGAGAGGGACGTCACGCAAGAAGCCGAGACGACGAGTCATCGAACCGAAACCCGTGCCATTGACGCCGAGGGAGAAACGTTCGCATTTGAGATTTTCCGGGGATCACTATAGGAGGTTTTTGAGGCATAGGATTCGGATGCCAGATGGGACGATTGCTCGCTTCCGATATGAAGTGGCGGACTGATGACATGACATGACATGGCATGACTTGATTCGAGAGAGATGTGGTACCTAGTTACTGGATCGGAAAGCGGGTATGCCACGGAGGTCCGCCCCAACGCTTCTGTTTGTTTAATTTTTTCCTTTGCGGTGAGATGAGCATAAGCGATGGCGCTGTTCGAAGGTCCAATTTTGCATTGCAAGGCATAGCCATGGGAACAAGGATAAGTGTACAGATACATTCATACAACATGTGCACGTGCACACGGAAGTAACTCTTTCTAAGAGAAACATAATCTATCGCTATGAGCCGCCTTGGTGTCAAGCTTTTTTTTTTGATATTCGTATGGGTATATTACCTCTACAGACATCTAGGTCTCGCTCCCGTTGGGTCACGCGCCGTGCAATTTCATCATCTATTTTTGTCGTCTAATCATCATCATCCCAATTGGGGTTGGGGCCCGGCGGCTTTGGGCCACCAGCTTGTCGCGCTACAATGATCTGATCGACGGAGAGCACTGTTCTCGCTGCTTCTGTGGCCAGCTTGATGGCCCAGGACTTGGTCACCATGAGATCCAAAATGCCCTCCTCTTCTGCGTCAATGGTTCCGGTGCCTTGACTCCCGCTTGTGTCAAGATCGACGCCTAGGCATGGAACTTCTTCCTCTTCATCGTCTTTGGCTTTTGATGACGAGGTGCCGTGGTGAGCGGTATACAGTTTTGCGAGGACTTCTGTGGCATCAAGACCGGCGCTCTCGGCCAGTACACGTGGGATGACTTCGAATGCTTCGGCGTATTTCTTGATGGCATACTGGGCGAGTCCGGAGGTCTTGTCCGCAAGAGCGGTCACACGCTCGATGAGTTGCATCTCGGCCGCGCCGGCTCCAGGTACTAGTCGTGGGTCTCTCGTGATGGCCTTGAACACGTTGACACCATCGTCTACGGCACGCTCGACATCGTCGAGATGGTTCTGCGTTGCGCCGCGAAGGACAAGGGTTGCCGTTCGGGTCTGCTCGTTTTCTTGTCTGAAGACCGTTACGCGGTCGCCGCCGATCTCCAAGGTCTCCACAACGTCGACATTTCCCATCTCGTCCGGCATAGGAGCGCCGAGACGAGCCAGGGGAGTCGCGCCGACCACTCTGCATAACCTCCGAAGCTCGAATTTGGACAGGACTTTGATGACAAGGATCCCGAATCGGTTGAGGTAGTGCATGGCGAGCTCTCCCACTGTGCTGCCTGCAACCACTACTCTGAGTCCGGAGTCGTGCAGCTCCTTGATCGCGTTCTCCATCTGAGCCTCCTCGCCTTTGGTGAAGTTCAGCAGCTCCTTACTGTTCTTGAGTAGCACTGTGCCCTTGGTTTCCGTTTGGGAGATGTCGATTGGACAGCTGAAGACTCCAACCTTGGCCTTCGATGCCTGCTTCACTGTTCCATCTGGCTCTCGTCCAAACACCATTCCCTTGACCACTTTTGACTGCTCCAAACTGCCTCCCATGATCTTGACTACCCGCACATTGTCCACATTGAAGTTGTAGGGATTCTTTGGCAAGACTGCCAGCACGGCTTCGGCGACGAGTTCTGCAAGGAAATCTTCGGAGCCAGATTGCTTCGCGGCGACAACAGTCCGAATAGCCTTGGCCAGCTCACTCTGATCCCGAATGTTCCCCACCTTGTCAACCTCCAGCTCCTCTAGAGACTCCAGTGCAAACTTGCCGGCGCGCTCATATCCCTGGACAATCTCGCTCGTCTTGAGGCCCATCCGGATCAGCTCCTCGGCCTTCTTCAGCAGTTCTCCAGCGAACACAATGACCATGTTGGTGGCGTCTCCCATCTCGGCTTCTTGTTGCTGCGATGCCATGACCAGAAGCTTTGCGGCCGGATGTACCACTTCGAGCTCCCTGAGGATTGTTGCGGCATCGTTTGTGAGGATCATCTTTTGCAGGTGGTTGATGACAATCTTGTTGCGGCCATAGGGACCGAGGGAGGTCTGAACGGTAGAGGCAATGGTGCGGCAGGCGTCGATGTTGCGGATGACAGCGCCATCTTCGGCGTCGTAGCTGGGGTCTCCACATTAGCACGGTGCTGTTTTCTCCAGACAGACATCGTCGAGCTCGTACTTCTGGTAGCCGGGCTTGAACAGGCCCTGGTTGGGCGCGTTCGGTATGGAGAGCGACATGCTGCGCGGCTGTCGTGCAAGAGGGTAATGTGGTCCAGACGGAAAGGCGATGTGTACGGTAGAGCAAGGTATGTGTTGGTGTTTTGTGTTTGTTTGGTAAAGAGGAGGAGGAGGAGGAGCTGGAGGTGTGTTTAAGATTTTCGGCATGTCCGTCGCGACTCGCGTGCCTCTGTGCTCCAAGCTCTGCTGCGCGGAATTGACTCCGTGAAGCTAGTTCTGCCCTGAACTATGTAACTTTTGGGCCGACCTCGTCGTTCGGAGGAATGCACCTTAACTCATACCATGAACAATGCTGCACCGCTCTCTCCACCGCTTCCTCCGCCCGCCTGCTTCTACAAATCCCCTTCCGATACCGTTCCCATCCACATCGACCACGCAATGCGCCGTCTGTACCTGTCGTTGCGGCGCCCGCTTCCGCCGCACTGCTCCCATCCGCAATGAAACGAAAAGAAGTTATGCAACACCAAGACGCGCACCAAGTACTAGGCAACGCGAGCACGAACTCAAGGGCGGCTATCTCACACCCGCTGAGGCCCGAAGTGCGAGAGAAAGAACGAGGAAACATGTTGATGCCTGGCACGCGAAGATTCTCGGATTCCTGCAAGAGACCTACGAGGAGGGGCAAATATCGGTTCCTTCGCATGCTGTGATCGATTATTTGAACGCCGTCGATCATATCAAAACCCAAGCTAAGGGTCGGCCTACCATGGAGCCCGGTCCTTTCAACAAGTTACTGGAAGAATACGGGCTCTCGCACGACGAGGCGTTCGCTATCGCCAGAGTACTTGTGGCGACTGGCTCCCACGATTCAGAACAAATGTTTCTGGGCAAGAAAATGCTGCTCACTCTGTCACGTGTTGGACACGCCTATTCCACCATGACCATCGTCGCACAGGCCGTGTTGCAGGCCAAGAGGAAGCCGGGGGTTCTGAAGAGCTCGGAGATCGCCTTCTCGCGAGCCCATCTGAGACAACTCGTTTCCGAAGGTTCTAGTTACAAAGCCATGGTAGTGGAAGGCAACGTCGCGAATGCAGAGGGCGACGAAAATCGTGCAATCAGCCTATGGACCCAGGCCATGGCTGCCGCGGTTGAGGAATCGGAGGCAGAGGCAATGGCGCGGGGAAAGTCAGGCAACGCAAGAGACCCCAACAATCCCACTCTCGCCGAATATCTCGTGTCCCAGCTTCAACTGTCTTCTCCATGGATCGAACTTTTGCTAGTCCATATGGACCGGAGCAAACGTCGAGGCTTGGATTGGGCACATGAAATTGCCCAGTGCGAGTGGGCAATGAGAATTGGCTGTGAACAGAGCGATCCTGACGCACATTATTATGCCGCAACGTACAATACCACACAAGATGGATACAGCAGCGAATGGCTCTATCACATAACCAAAGCTGCAAGCTCTGGACATTGGAAAGCTGCACATGAGCTCGCCGAATTTTACACCAATACCGGGTGGAAGTACCTGGACGACGAGCCTCCCGATGACATGAAGCCCACACCATTTGACTCGTATCCCGCCGGCAGGCCTGCGTCATGGTGGGAAAAAGCCCTTGAGTTCGTTGGACTAAAACAGACTTCAACTCGAGACTCGAAACGAGATTTGTTCCACACAGCTGCCTATCCTAGCAGCGACGCTGGTCGTTTTCGACTTGCTATGATGTGGCTTGAAGTCCCTTTGCGGCAACACTATGCGCCATCGTTCCTACACAAAGCGAAAATGTGCATGGAGAAAAGACTGTGGTCAAAGTCTAACACGCCAAAATCAGCTTTGCAGCTCAGAGATGATCGCTATGCGTACGCCTCACGCGAAGACTACGAGAAGGGCAAGCTCATAGACGAGCGATGGGAATATGAATCTGAGGATGATCGAGAAGCACGTAAGCCAAGCCTTAAAACATCCTCACCGGAGCCAGAGGGCGAGCCGAATCCTTACTACGACCTTGAAGAGGCCAAGAAGGCTCTTCGGGAAGTCTTTTGGGCATACCGAGCTCACGAGATGGTCAAAAAGGACCTCGCGACATACGAGTCCAGGCGTTTACGAGGCTTGTCGACCAAGGGCTTAGTTGAAGAGGACTTTTTGCAAGAGTCTCTCTATCGACGGGCCCCGTTTCACGTGTGGAAGTGGCTTGTTTTCCCGGAAGTCAGGGACAAATACTTACCTATCATTGAACGAATATACTCGGAAGCGAAGGGAATTTGCGATTCTGAGGGATGGGATCTGTACGATGAGCATAATGCATTGGTGTATAAAGCGCGGCGCAAGTAAAAGACCCGTTCGCGCTGCTTCCACCGTGACACCTCAATCAATGCATTTCTGGCAAGAGTAAGGCAGATTGGGAAGGAGTCATACCGCTGCGACTTTCTCCCTGCCATCTTCGACAAGTGGATGACAAACCTGACTGTGTACATGTATGCATCACCATAGCCATGGCACGTTCGATAAGCATTGTTTCTCCGCCTCCATATATCGTGAGCCTGCCTGAGGCTGCTCAGGGCTTTGGCTTCAATGAGTACGTCCTCCAGCCTCCCGAATCCTCGCAAGTGCTGCTGAGACGCTCGGCATGCCGTTCTTTCCCGAGTACGCTGATGGAAAACGGAGTCAGAACGGTTCTGGAGCTGTATCCCAGAGGCTGCAACTACATCGACGACCATGGCACTGTTCATCGGAACTGTACCATTGCGTGTCAGCAGCCTGAACTGGTATGGGACAATATGCGCACTTTCCACAACTGTCTTGCGTATCCGGCCGTATCGCAATGGCTGTCCAACGACAACGACCTGGATCAGAAGAGCATCGATGCGGCGCTCGAGATGGGGTTCGTGCCGTATTTCAATTTGACGCATGTCGAGGATCCGGTACAGGGCTGTCTGCAGAGCTTTTATGCAAAGTCGGCAGATGATAAGGCGGAGTGCTGGGGGAAGGAGTACAAGGTCAGCCATTCTACTTGGTCTTCGTGATGACGATATGCTGATTTGGTTCTAGACTCCACAGGCGATTGCCAAGGCTGCTTGTGATTATTTCCATCCGAGCCCGAACCTGGATATTGGAGGCATTGGAGCTTATCTGAGCTATCTGATCCAGTTGGGTATACTGGTGAGTTTCTCAATACATCCCCATACTCCTTGGAATGCACGTTGCGCTAGCGAGCGCTGCGGTGTGGTCTCAGTCATACTGACCACCTCAATCCACAGGCGTACGCCTACTTACACACCCGTATCATGTCTACTTGGGCCAGTTGGATTGCATGGCTCATCTATCTGGTGAAAGGGCGCAAGAAGGTATAGCATGCCGCGGTGACCCTCGGCACTGCATGCCCTCTCGAGTGTCATCGCTGACCACATCATCTCAGGCCGATCAAAAGGCTCTCGAAGTGCAAAACCGCGTCGACGACTCTCACCAACAAGCTGCCCTCCTCTCATCGCTGGTTGAGTTCCAAAAGGCACAGAGCTACTTTGCCCTCACTCTGCAAGGCTCCGCGATTGCCGCACTAGCTGGCAGCGGTGCGATGTTCGATGCAGATTCCTTCAGACAGTTGCGCTTGACCGTCTATCTTCTTGGCGACGTTGCAGTGACCGGAATCGTCTGCATCACCTCTGGCTTGTACATCCTCCACAATGCCGGCAAACAGAATGGATACACGACCTTGCTCTCTGTGCTGGCGTACTTTGTTTCTCTGGTCGTCTGGATCCAGACACGACTGCCATTGCACAGTTTGGGAGAATTGACCATGCTCCACCAGGACTTGCCAGCTTGTGGATATAAGTCGCCCGCGACATACTGTAGGCTGCCGTCCAAAATCATGACAACTCTGAGATCTCTCAACTAATACTCCCAGGCGCTGCGGATCTCCGACCTGTTACCATCTTCGAAAGCGTCGCCATCGCGCTCTGCAGCCTGACACTGCTCATGGTCGTCATCCTTCAACGCACGCGACTGAGTGACTACAAATGGGAAACTCTCGGCATGCGCCACTGGGTGCCGGAAGCCGTCGAAGCCATCCACGCCGGGTTTGGCTTGGCGATTCTAGTACAGATGATCACCAACGGAGAAATGAAAGCCGTGGGCAGCGAAGTGCAATGGACTTTTGCACAGCTGCTTTCCGTCACGATCTGGGCGCCATTAATTGTGGAATATGTATACGCGGCGGCACGGGGTGTCAAGGCTATGCAGGAACACCGGGTCTTCGACGAGGAGGATGAATAGCGTTGTATTGTTGGAGAGGAAAGTTTGGAAAACCTAGGATGTGGGTGGATAGTGCTCGTACCTTGTTCTGATGCGGGTTGAGGTGAACTTGACCGGCGCTCCGGGACTGAATAGAGTAATAAGTGAATGACTCTGGGCTCCACATGTATCGAGATCGACCGGTCCTGTGTGCAGTGTGCAGGCTTCCTCCGACTTCAGCTGCATTTCTTCCGAGAGCGGATCCTGGTCCCCCTTGGCAATACGTTCGTCGGTTTGCGTTTACACTACACGAGCATAAAAGATATATTCAGACGCTTCACGTGCTGACCTGTGTGCTGCGTTGGTTAATGACTTGTAGCTTAGTCCAAACGTCAGTCACGGGGGACGACAACTAGCCGTTCCCCTTACACTGGCAAAGGCGACGTTCCGTTCCGTTCCGTCCCGCCGCAACTGACCAATCCTGCCCTTCGCATTGGCCACACGGAGCCCACCTGACGCCAAGCTCCGCGCAGACCCTGCATCCGCAAGAGGGAACACCACCTTCCTCTTGCGGAAAGCGTCCGCGGCGCACGTTTTCCTCTCTCACCAACAGATTGGAAGATGGGGGCAGATGTAACCCGGTACAGTCATGAGCGTGTAATATAATGTGGTTCCAGGCGTGCGCCTCTTGCTGCAATTAATTGATTATAGTCGGGCATCTGCCAAAAGGTGGGTGCGTGCGTGTTTGTTCGCTATTATTGCTGTTGCTGTTGGAACTACTTTGCGTCGGCTCGGGTTCAGGTGGACGACGTGCTACACTTCTTTCCCACTTGCCCACCAGACGGAGAGCCAAGAGTCGCTCCGCTCTTGCGTACCTCGACTACGTACGTCTTCGACCACATACAATCGAGAGGCTCCGGTCTGCAACTTGTGCGCGTCTGCGTCTTCCTCCCACCCTCACATCACGACGATTTTCCTTCTCACTTCGCTTTCGCCATTCCCGTCTCTCCGCTCTCTCTGAACATCAATCAATCCACTCTGTCTATACCAGTAACGACGACAGAACAACGCAATCATGGCAGAAGTAACGTCCCGCTTCGCCTCTCACAACCAACAATCCGATTTCTACTCCAGCGAAACAGCACCCACTACCCGCTCCATGCATTCCTCGCGACTATCTTCCCGTCGCTCCAGCGGCGCCGGCTCTTCCACCCTCCAATGGCTCGCCAACCTCTTCCACGGCCGCAGATCCCCAAACCCCTTCACCGAGAAGGAAAAGCAAGACCCTCTTCTGCCCAAATCCCGCACGAGTTCGCCCTCCCGATCCCTCGACGTCGAATCTCAAGCGAGCACACTGCTGGGAGTCGAGAGAGAAGTGTCGAGATCTACAAAGAGCCGCGTCGATGCGAGGGTCATTTCGGATGCGATAATAGGGCTTTCCGATGGCCTTACCGTTCCTTTTGCTCTGACGGCCGGCCTGTCGACCATGGGGAGTACCAAAGTGGTGATATTCGCTGGCTTGGCGGAATTGACGGCCGGCGCGATTTCCATGGGTTTGGGAGGTTATCTTGCGGCCAAGAGTGAAGAGTACGTTTCTCCCCTAACACCATGGAGGCAGCTGTCCATCTGACGTGTCCACAGGGAATCGTACAAAGCCACCCTCTCCGATACCCGCACCCTGGTCTCCCGCTCTCCAGAGGAAACAACAGACACCATCCGCGAAGTATTCGAACCCTACCATCTCCCTCCCTCCCTCACAGAGGACTTGGCATTTCACCTTTCCAACTCTCCAAACGTGGTGCAGTTCCTCATGCATTTCCAACAGAACTCCCCCGAGCAAGCAGCTTCCCGCGCTTTCACATGCGCGCTCACAATAGCATGCGGCTACTTCCTGGGCGGCTTCCTTCCTCTGATCCCATATTTCCTTGTGG
The DNA here is from genome assembly GCA_963674455.1 of Lecanosticta acicola. Lineage (NCBI taxonomy): Eukaryota > Fungi > Ascomycota > Dothideomycetes > Mycosphaerellales > Mycosphaerellaceae > Lecanosticta > Lecanosticta acicola. Next base: position 152,882 of record CAVMBE010000063.1, read on the forward strand.
GAAACGATCAGGTTTTGTTCGCGCTGTACTGGTCTTTTGCCTTCATGGCGCTGAGTCTGTTCTCTTTTGGATACGGGAAGACGTGTTTCGTTTCAGGATGGACAGGACCGAAGAATATTTGGGAAGGAACCAAAGGTGGTTTCCAGATGATGTTGATTGGAGGAACAGCAGCCGTCTGCGCTATGAGTTTGGTTCGGTTATTTGATTCTCTTGCCGCGTGATCTCACGATATAGATAGATTCTTGATGTTAGCGTGGCGTCTGGGGTTTGGCTGGGAAAGAGACCATCAGCCTGGGGATAGGGTTCCAGAACCTGATGATATTTCAAACTTATGGGTTGGCTCTTCATAGTCCTGTGATGAAGAAACTCAGGAGACTGCCCACGGTCAGACCAGCGACCAGGCAGAGACCCATGAACCCTCCTGCTGCTTCTCGTTCCTCTTCTTCAACGCATTCGCCCGCACCAATCATACAGGTGCTGCCCAGATAGCCATTCGACAAGCCGAAGAAAAGCTGCACCATTACCAGGTAGAAGAAATCGCTGTTGACAATCGCTCCTTGACCGCGGATGTTGCATAGGTGGTAGAGGCCAATGAAGACAACGCGGCTGACTGCCAAACCAAAGACAATTCGGGGCCGAAGGACCAGGGAGAGAGATGGCACAGCAGTGATCAGACGTCCGATCAGATCCCCAGCGTTCCAGAATAAAAGTGCCAGAGGAATGAAGCTGGGAGGCTGTAGAATCGGCGACTGCTCCTCCGGCGGCCTTACGGAGACAATCTGTTGCGTGAAGACTGGAAACACCATAGTGATGACGAACGTGACGAAGACTCCCCCAGCCAGCCAGACGAGTTTCCGTAGCAGATAGAGCAACGGAATCGCTTTGCGATCTTCTGCCGCAGCCGCTGCGGCATCCGGATCATCACTCTCATCCTGCACGTTCTTCTTCGGCTGCCAGTTCCGTGCAAACAAATATCCAAAAGCCAGTAACGTGACCACAGAAATGGCCGTAGCCGTGACGAAATAGGCGAGCGCCGCAGTCCAGGGAACCGGTGGTGGGCCATGCGGAGGACCCTCATGTGGCATCCGACCACGGCCTTGAACAGATAACACCGACACAATCTGCAAGATGCAGGGTAAGACTCCCGCCACAGCCTGTCCCGTCATGATGCCCTGCGTATACCTAGGCTCCGCAAAGCCCGAGACATACGCAAAGATGCCGTTCTGACATAATCCCGTTGCCAGACTCGTGAGAAACATGACGACCATCAAGAACCCGAAATAGACCTCCGCGCTCGTTTGTACCGCCGTTGAGATCGCCAGAAGTGAGAAGACCACCATGTTGATAAGCAGCGAAGCGACGATGCGTTTCGGGTAGGAAGCATTGGCTTGTAAACGCGTGAGAATGAGCATAGAACCCAGGTTCGTGATGGTAGAGACGGAAATCTCAGCTGCCTGGAAATTCTCATAGATCCATGAATTGCTGTGGAAGCGGCGTTGGAAATAAGGGCCGGCTGCGAGGAACATGTTCCATGCCCAGAGCATGGAGATTCCGAGGAGGAGGAAGATGCCATATTCGACGTAATTGAATCCCCGCGGCTTTCTGGTGGCCGTGGGAGAAGGCTCTCCATCGTCGCCATTCTCAATCGGTTCATATTCCTGCTCGCGTCGAAGGAATTCGCGTATCCTCTCCATCTTGACCGGTATTGTATTCTCCGCGAGCTCTTACGCTTTCCCGTTGCTTATCAATCGACGAAGCTCGTTTGTACCGTGTTCAGGTCGAAGGCGCGTTCTCGTCGGGGTCAGCGACTCGTCGCCATCATCTCCGCTTCCAAAATCAAAACATCCTCACGGGACCATTCACAGGCGGTGGGCAGTGGACAGCAGGTGCCAGGTGGTCAACATCACAAGACGTCGAACCTCACATGAGCATGAGCATGAGCGAGTCGAGCGGGCCGAGAGGGGGGAAGGCTCGGGCCGTCCACACTTCTCGTAGTCGTTAACGAAGTAAACGCCTGAAATCCACCCGACACAAGAGGCCAATTCATCGCATGAATAACTAAACGACAGCGAAATTATAGAACCGAGAATAATAGTACCTAAAATCCGTACATTTAAGTACGGGATTTGTAACGACAGTAACTAACAATATAGCGGATTCTTTCCTTTATACGAACATTATGCCTAGGACGCTTATAGTACATACTAGACGCGTAGACAGCAATATAGAGTTGGGGCGGACTAGTACGAGTACTCTAGGAATATTAGTCCTCCGTCTTAGTAATTAATACGACCGAGGATTATTAACTAGAAGAAGAAGAGAAGTAATCTTTATACTAAAGAGCTCTAGGAGGAAAGACCTAAGAAGAAAAAGACTACTATACATCTATTACCTCTACGTAGTTAAGACCTTACCGACGCGTTAGAACCTAAGGCTATAGCGCTATCGAAGCCTATTAAGAATTCCGTATTAGGCGATAAGACTATAACATCTTCTACGCCCGTAACTTTACTACTAGTCTTATTACCGAGTAACATACCTAGTTATTTACACTCGGATCAGATAAGGTATAGACTTTTATAAGACCCGCCGGCGTAGTTTAGATCTATAACGCTATTTCACTTACGGCTGCCTATACCTAATCCGTAGGAGATCTCTAATAACCCGGAGTTCTTCGATTATAGTCTATCTAATTACGACCCTCTACTAGACAGCTACTCGCTACTTATAGCTTTATAGTCCTCCTATTATAATAACGATATATAGATAGCGGATATAAGGAATTCTATACCTCTCGTATAGGGCGGCCTCTCCTTACGTCCGTAGCTACAGTAACCTCTAGCTAGAGATCTAGTAGAGTAGAATACGGGACAGTAGCGTCAGCCCTCCGAGTAAGGTCTAGTCTAACTATAGTAACCTCTAGCCGGAGATCTAGTAGAGTAGAATACGGGACAGTAGCTTCAGCCCTCCGAGCTAACTTTACCTAGGTATAAGTATCTTTCGCTGTCCTAAGTATAGCGGAAATGTAGAAATTGTACGTAAAAGCGCCTTATATACGACAGCCAAACTCCCTACTCTAAATACACGAAAGGAGGCGTAGTATATAGTCCCTCTCTATATACTAAAGCCTATAGAAATTGCCGTGTAAGGTACACAATATACGACGGCCAAACTCCCTACTCTATATGTAGGAAAAACAATCTAGTATACAGTCCCGAATCAGTTAGTCCCTAATTAGTTGTTAAACGCACCTATAGAGCCTATAAAAATTGCCGTACGAAGAGGACCAAATGTAACGGCGAAATTCCCTACTCTAAATGTACGAAAAGAGGCGTAGTATATAGTCCCTCTCTATATACTAAAGCCTATAGAAATTGCCGTGTAAGGCATATAATATACGACAGCTAAACTCCCTACTCTATATATAGGAAAAACAATCGGGTATATAGTCCCGAATTAGTTAGTCCCTAATTAGTTATTAAACGTACCTATAGAAAAGTCTGTAAATATTGCCGTATAAAGAAGAGAAAATACGACGGCTAAACTCCCTACTCTATATATAGGCAAAACAATCGGCTATGTAGCTCTACTCTAAATACTATACTAGACAAAGTCTTACAAACGCCGAGCGCCTCTATAGATAAGAGTATAATAGTAGTAAGTTAAGGTCAAGTTCGCTAGGATAGACTAGACCTTATTACACCTGTCCCCTCTACGGATAATAGTACGAGTCGAAAATGTATAGACTATGTACGACAGACGGCTTACTAGGACATATCGAATAGGACGGCGTAGATCTCTTCTATAGATACTAATACTATCTTAACTTCGGATTAGATATCTTAGACAATGTAATAAAGGCTAATTAGCTTACGAGATACCCTACCCGACAGTATATAGAGCGAATTTTTCAAGCTAGCCGACTTATTTAATAATACTTCTCGCAAACCCGAGGCTTTATATCCTACTCTACAATCTACGTATAGGTTCGGATTCAAACAAGGATACTACTCTCGGGCAACTTTTATGCTATGTGTCTAATACTATGAAACGATTAACGGCTTGCTCCCTAAGGATAACAAGATTTCGAAGGACATGTTTACCTTTCCGCGTAGAGCCGTAGATACTCTATAGGCTCTCTATATAACGGACACTCTCGACGATAGGCTGCTTAACTTCCGTAAATTTAGTTTTAATAAACTATTAATAGAGTCTATAGCGAGTTATAGGTCTAACGAACATAAGGTCTTCTGTTTTAATTTTGTACCTATTATAACTACCGATAATAACGTAACGCATGCCTTAGCATTATAATAGGTTAAGGAGAAGCCGTACGGTAAAGAGATTGTCGAATTATTCTACAGACTCGCTAGAGACATTATCTTAATAGTATTATTCCGTATTAACAATTTATTAATCCTCGCTAATCTATAATCTCTAGGTATCGAGCTCTATTATAGTCTTAAGTGAGCTAATAGTCGATCGCTAGTTCGATAAGACTTTTAAGCCGACCTACGTTTCGTTCGCCCCCGAGCTATGTTACAAATACCTCGGTCCGTTCTAAGCCGCCCTTTATATAGATATAAGAACACAAGAACTACGGTAGATTGTATTCTCGTTATACTATTTCATCGATCTAGCTACTAGTAAGCCGCCTTCCGTTCGATTACTACGACTAGTCGACGCTGTCTAGAGGACGATACTATCCGCTATCGGCGCCGAGCGAGGATACCTGTCTAACCGGATCCGCTAGACAATCGAGTTCTATACGCTAATATTATAGAGGTTTGCCGGCCGCTAGAGACGAAGAGATACGGATTACATCGTTATAAGATGTTCGCTATAACGACTCGACGGGCCGTAAAGACGGGCGAGATTTATATGTATATATACGGTATACTACGAGAATTGTAAGACGAGGGCGGAAACCTGTCTTATAAAGGGGTTTAAGGGTGAAATGTAAACTACACCCGTACTAGAGTCAAATTTTGCTTCGTACTCGTAAATGAAAATTAATAACGTTACGCCGGGGTAGTACTATAAATTCCCCTTTGCCCTATAACAACCTAACTAGTAACTACTACCGACATGTAAGCTTGTTCTAGATATAGCGCGTAGTAAGACGATCCTTAACCTACGCGCCTCTCGCGGTAGAAGGTAACACCTCGACCTAGAGGGACTTCTTAAACTCCTCGTAAAGAGATCCGACCGAAATGGCTAGCGTATGTTTATATCGAAGGATAGCTTTACTACGGCTAACATTTCTAGATTACTCCTAAGCCGACCTCGTACAGTTACTAAATACTACTATTCCCGAAGTCGAGACGCTCCGCGAACGCCTACGTAATCTCGCCCGTTTAGATATACCGTCCGAGGAACTCCTCCCTCTTATAGAAGACCTTAAGCTAGATAGCGTTATAGTATGCGCGAAGACCGAGACCCCGAAACTCTAGATAATTAAGAAAGAGAAGGCTAACGATTATTACCTAAACCGCGCTATCGGGGAGATTAGTATAGACGACGACTAGAAGGACACTTTCGGCCCTCCTACTTCCAAGACAGTAAGTACTATAGGATCTTTATCGTTATATAGCGGCGCTAACTTATAGGAGGACTACTTTCGCTACTACGTCCCGAATCGCTTCGTTAGCGACCTTACTATCTCCGACGTCTATAAAGATTACTAGGAGCCGGCAACCGTGTTATCCTTAGTCCCCGGTAAACGAGACGCGATCCTCCGATACATAGTCTAGGAGGAAATTAACGAGCTATAGAAGAACGAAGGCTTGCGCGACGAAGATACTACTAAGACTACGAGCAAAGTTTTCCTAGACAAAGAGTTCGTCGCGCTCTCGTAGTAACGACCCGTTATCGGCCCTAGAAGATCCAGTCCCTAGAAGAAGGCGGCGCCGCTAGAGCGGCGGTAGGCTCGTCGTACGTTCGTACTAGAGTTAGTAGACTTCGACAATCTGTCGGCGAAGTTGAAAGCCTATACTCTTATCGCGAGAGACGACTAGTAAGCGGATATTCGGAGAGGTCGCCTAGACAAGCCCCGAGATAAATAGCTATCTATCGACATACTCTATACCGAGGGGATCGATCGTAAGTAGTATTCGGAAGTAGACGAGGATAGCGAACCGTTAGAGCTACTAGAGTTAGTCTACATTACCTAGGCTTTCGAAAACTAGAGCTATATTATCGATAGCGGTACTAAGCTTCGCCGGGTATTCGATCTCTACGACGAGTACAATATAGAGGTTAAGCTACGCTTTACGGAACTTAAGCTACTAACTACAGTCCGGTAGCGCTAGCTACCTAATCTTTCTAGGTAGTAACGACATAGAGTATAGTCTTCGGTATAATCGTAATACTAGGTTCGTATACTATTAGCGCTATAGTATAGGATTCGAACGGCTTTACTATATCTATTCCGTTGTAATCGACTCCTCGAGCGGCATAGCGTCGGCGTACTAGATAGACCTTAAATAAAACTGCTATGTCTAGACTAAGGATCGAGCTCTTATCTCCTTACGGTCGCTGTTACTATTTATATCTTTATCTCTACCGACACTAACATAGAAGTAAGAGTTTAGAGACCTATAATGCCGCCTACTCTAGCTACCCGCTAAGCTACGGCGATACGAATGTTAAGGAATAGTAAGAGTGGAATTAAACAGTAGGTAGGATTTCAAATCAAGACTACGTTCGTTAATTAGTCGCTTATGTAGTAGAGCCCTTAAAAACGGTAAGGTATATGTCAGATTTGATAACATCTACCCGTTGTTCCTTTAACGTCCTACGAGCTCGCGGAGAGACTTAATTAGAGAATAGAGTATTATATCTAGCGTTAGAGTACAGACGCGTACGAATGTAACACTAACCTATAACTCGGGAGTAACGAGTACCGGGCCTAAATTCTGTTTTATCTAGGTATCGCTAAGCCGAACATAAAAGTACAAAACATTTATACGGAGAATTATCTAGTAGTAGAACTATCTAGATCCGAAGTAATAACTAAATGTATTCTCCTATTCTAAGTATAAACAGAGATATTGTAATATAGGAGAGTTAAGTATCTATTTATAAAGTAATATTTCTATAGAAAAGAATTAAAGGAAAAAGTGTTATATAATAAAATATTTGAAGATATATATAAATACGAAAAAATTTGTGTTTCAAAAAAAATACGCGTACGAAGATTGTACTATTCAAAAATATTTTTATATAAAACACTTTAACTAAATGAAAATAGTTTACAGCCGTAACCTCTCAATTATTAAGATACTTTGCAAGTTAGTACGTAATAAAAAATATTACTTGTCTAAATAAGGATTCAAAGATTGTAAAATAGTCGATGTATCTACAATCTAAGAATAATTCGTTAGATAAGAACGGATCCTTAAAAATATCTAAAGGAATAGAAAAGCTAATACAAAATAGATATTAAAGCAAAAATTCTAAACAAGTAGCTTTGTGTATTGTAAGAGTATTCAATTACTATATGTATCTTTATAAAGACTAGATTTACGAATAAACAGAATTCGAAAATTGTACTAAAGTAACGGTAATTATTCATTCTAGATGAATCTTCGTACTATTAAGATTCTACAAGTTGAATTCTCTTCTATTATACTATTCATCGAGTATAGAATATATTGTAAAAAGTCTTTAAGGAGAAATTTTTTGTTTAAAGGTCAAATTTATTCTAAACTCTTTAATCTTTTGAACTTTCAAACTCTAGCCTTTTTAGTACTATACGATTCACCTCTACAAATTAAGATTACAATGTATTTTCGAGTCTAAAGTATCTTTTACTTTTAAAATCCTTTGTAGCTAGATCCTTGTTAATCAATCTATTACCGGAGGAAAGGTTTCTATATTAAAGAATTTAGACTCTAATAATCTTTTAATAACTTGATTTTGACATAACTACAATAATCTATAGATAAATCTTTATTTTAGAAGAGATATTACAAATTCGATATTCCATTTCGAGGAATATCTATAAATTGAACTATTAACGCTTTATATACTTAGATAACATAAATTATTAGTAACTGAATTTTGTACAATCTCTACTTTTTAGTAACTACACTTTACTCCGACTATACTTTTTAGCGTCTAAATTAAAGAGTATCTACACTTTTTAGTAACTGAATTCTTTACAAATTAATGTTTCTTTCGAACTGACTCTACTCGATTCGAAGCTTTATTATATAAAATCCTTTTCCTTAAAACTACTTACGAATTAAGAAAGCTAATCTAGAAGACTCTTAGCCTTCTAACTACGTATACTTTGGAATCTCTATAATGTTAGAGACGTGTCTTAAATAATACTTATTGTTATAAATACTTAATATTCTAAAAACTGTTCGGTTTACATACTATTAAGTTTCAAATTTTTTCCTTCTAAAAGTTCTTTGTTCTAGAATACTTCCCTTAATTAATCTTGTCTGTTTGAAGTCTTATCCGAAACTGAAAATCATTACGAAAAAGATGCTCCTCGAATTTAATCTTAAAGTCGTTAGCGCCTTTACGAATTAGAAATTAGAGGGAGATATGTTTTTTTAGACATATGATTTTGTACATCTTTACTAATAGAAATTAAGTCTATTAACATCCTTACAATCGTAACTTATATATTTCTAATTCTTTGATTCATTTGAGGTCTGTAAACAATTACGAAGATTACAATCTATTAGTAATCTATATATTAATCTTAAATTCTTTCCTTCTTTGAAAAATTAATGCCTTCTTAAATTTCTCTTTAACTAAAATTTGTAGCTTCGGAAAGAGAGTACAGACGTTACTTCTTATTTCAAAAGGAATCTTCTCCTTAATGTTGTCTTTAATTCAATATAAGGACTTTTAACTAGGTTTAGGTGTATGTAAGACTCCTAGATATAATCTTGTTATAGTCTTCTAAGTTGAATAATAGTAGATTCTAGCTTTAGGGCAAGAGGTAATGTCTTAACTCGTGTTGTACGTTTCATATCCTATACTAATATAGGAAGTCTTACAAGCCGTTTTATACAATCTATATACTATAGAGATGCCTACGACCGTGTAGGCTTGTTAGCCGGAGGCGAGAGCTGTTTCGTTATACTCCTAGACTATGTAGTCTAAGTTTCTATAAGTAGTCTCCTAACACTAGATATCTACACTCAATTAGGCCGTACTATTTCGAGATACGTACGAGGACGATTTCTTTATATAAAGGACACGTTAAAGAGGGGAGGAAAGCGCGATGTATCTTCTTTATTCCGAGGCGTAGAAGGCGCGAAACAGCATTTCCCCGCTATACCTTCACTTTTCGATACACTCTACTATTTATTCCTAGATTTCCTTATCTCTATTAACTCGGACTCGCGTATTTAGGTACGGGATTTATAACGACAGTAACTAACAATACGGCGGATTCTTTCTATCGTACGAGTATTATACCTAGGACGCTTGTGATACGTACTAGACGCCTAGACAGTAATATAGAGTTAGGGCGGACTGGTACGAGTACTCTAGGAATACTAGTCCTCCGTCTTAGCAATTAATACGACCGAGGATTATTAACTAGAAGAAGAAGAGAAGCAATCTTTATACTAAAGAGCTCTAGGAGGAAAGACCTAAG